>JAPYYV010024801.1:0-10397 GCA_030522625.1 Copidosoma aretas
TTTTAATAATAAACTAACAATCACATCAATAAAGGATATGTATCAATGACTAACATATTGTTATATTATTTTTATCATTAAAATTTTAATGCTTTAAGAAATATAAAGTGGGGGTTGGCGCGCGGAGTTATATAACTAATATAACTATGTACATACATACATAGTTATACTAGTTATAGAGTGCTAGTGTATAGCAAATACATATAAATAAAAAAATTTAGATGTGTTTTTTAAATAATTTGCTCACTTTATACTACTTAAAAATGTGTAAAAAAATAAAATTAACATGTATCAAAGTATGAAATCATAATAAATCTTAATAGTAAGTTTAAGAAATTAAATTTATGAAACATAAAATTATTGATATTTTGTAAGTAAATCATCAAAATGAGATATATGTATTTTTTTTTATTCTGTTGTAAATAACGAAAACAAAAGTGCATAGTACTTGTACCTTATATAGACGTTAATTTTACATCAGATATTTTATCTATTCTGGCTAAGTGGATAAAATGCTCGCTTTATGATCTGGACGGTCCCTGTTCGCGCCCAGGGTTGTGAAGGTTTTTTTTCTCAAATTTACCATGATCGTAGCTATTATTTATGTATTCTGGCATACATAAAAAAATTACAAACAGTTGTTTTTATCAACATTTGCACTAAATTTCGGTTTGTTTCAGAATTGTTTCGGAAACGTTTCAGAGACGATACTTATCAGCTTTAAAGCAAATAGTTCAAGGTTTCTAAAACGTTTTAGGAATGTTTCTGAGACTTTAGTTAAAATGTTGTAAGGTTTCACATGAAATGTTTCAGAAACGTTTCAGAAACGTACGATGTGGGTACTTATATTTGTAGTTTGTTGATATAATATGCATTTAAATCCACAATAATGTTCGGGTGTATCAGCTACTCTGTATCTATTATATTTTTTGCATTTTTTTTTATCTCAATTTAACTCAATAATAGTATTTTCTAAGAATGTTATCCACTTTCAAAAAAAAATTTTCTCCAGTGTACTCACCAACTATTTCCAATCCATTTCTAATAAATGCTTTTAAGTTTTTACATACTACATTAAATTAGACCGATAAATACATGAATGAGATAATGTAATTAAAGTTCCCTAGTGTATACAAAATAATTTAAATCCTACACTGATAATGAAAGTAGTAATAATCGGCAGCATAATTTTTCTTAGTGCTACTACTATTATGATATTATTATCATTCTATTTATCATTTTAAATAATAATTACACACAAATTCTTGGAACGAGCTGAAGATACCTACATAATAATCATTCCATGGCAAACTGTCAAAGAGGTAAAAGGCTCTTTTTTATTATCCTAATAAAGCAACCAGCAAAACAGGAAAAGCTATTAAGGCTAGTGGATCGTTGTTAAATTGTCGAAAACAATAGATCCTTACACCTAAAGAGAAAATTTCGAAGTTCGTTACGAAAATTTTGAATTGTATTGTTTTTAACAACATAATTTTACTAGTCAAGATTATTATAAAAAATTACTAGTAACAATATTTTTATAATAATCATTAAAACTTCTTTTTCAAAAGTGATAATTTTTTATTTTCCCAGATCTATTATATAACAGCAAGAAAATTCACTTGCTAACTCGCATTAAGGTAGCTTCTTCCAACTATATAGGTATACATAGGAAAAATTATATCGGTTAGTTAAAAACCATATAATCATTTTCATATTGATGTGTACTGATGTAATACTGTCAGATACAGCAAGAAAGCTTACTTCCTAACTCGCATTAAGGTATTTGTTTCCCAATATATAGGTGTATATAAGAAAACTTATATCCTTTAGTCAAAAAGCATGTAATTACACATTGATTGTGATACTGTCAGATACACAAGGTACATCGTAGTTTTTTTTAATTAAATTTTCCCCTAATTTACCCATCAATATATCGTGTAAAGGAAAAAATAACACGTTTTGTATCTAAAAAGTTTTAATTCTTGTCCGATTATAATAAACAAGTACTATTTTTCTTTTTTATCTAAATATCTACAATCTCACCATCTATAATTCACTGAAAAAAGTCAAACGAGGTTCTAATCGAAATACTAAAATTTTATACAATTGTGGCTTTTCATACATCATTGACCTCGTAAGTTTTTGTTTAATATTTTTGGAAACATCTATTATAATTGTTCAATTATACATTATATTCAAGCTATTGTAATCATCATAAATATCGGATATTTACCTACTCAAGTACTACCAGTGATATGGATTTACCGGTCAGAAAAAAATTGTCTGACGTGACCGCATTTTTACCGTAATTTTATCGTAATTTACGGTAAGGTATTTTCAGTTTTCTAATTGAAAATTACCGTAAAATAATTTTCTTATTGGTGACTGGGACATTTTCCATAAAATTAAAAAAAACGTTACAATAATATGAAATGCAGTAGGTTTTTAATTGATTGCTCTCATTTATTTAACGAACATACAAATTAACTTATTTTTATGTATAATATAATTTTATATTACGAATACAGTACTAATTTTATTTAAAATATTAACTTAGTTTAAAGATCATCATAAAATATTATGTTAGAAAAGAGTAAATTTATTATTATTTTTAATAAGAATAGTCTCCTTTATTTTCATTTGTTGTTTTCATTTGTTGGTTATATTATCTAGAAAATTCCCATTAGCTAAGTCTTCTCAATCCATATCTTTTACTTCATCCATCTCATCTTCATCACAATAATATGACGGATCAGGCGTTGAAATTCTTTAACTATACGCAATGTAGGTGATTTTAAAAGGTCGTTTATTTATAAATCAATTTATTTTATACGAGTGGACACTGTGTGCTATATATAAGTACTCGATAACTGAATTCACAGTAGCCGCTACAAGCTAAAAAAAACTTACTAACAGGCAAAAAAAAGTTACTTTTTCGTATTTTAAATAAAAAAATAATGATCTTAATCAATCTTTAAACTATTAGTATTTGTACATTGTAACTTAGAAAATTTTTAAATGTAAATACTAAAGTTTATGCAAGCGTTCATGTCAAACTAAGAACTTATAAAATAATGACAAGAAAAATCATACATTAAAGTTTTTTTGTTTAATTGCCAATTTTTGTGACATCACTTCAATTTTATGTAAACTTATTAATTTTTCAGTATTTTTGAATTCTTCTTGTAATTGTTCTTTCTTGCATGCAATAATTCAGATTATTCTTCTTCATTTAGCTTATTCATGTTTATTTCTTGTTCTCTCTTTAATCGATTTATTTCTCTTTTCTCTTTTTTCAACAGTCTTTGTTTATTCTTTACTTCTTTCTAGTGTTGTTTCAACTCCAATACATTCAAATAGTCGTCCACAAAATAGGCTGAATTTTCCTCAATCTTCTTTTCTGTACCCTTACCTTTTCTTTTTGTAATAGGACTTACAATTAGTAACTTTGAAACTTTTCCAAATTGCTCTGCCTCTACAAAAAAGACAAGTGCTTATGCATGAAAATTTCAAAGTCTTCTGTAAACTTGCTTTAAAACATTTTCCAGATTTCATCAAGTGGCTAGCTTCGAAAATATTTAAAATTTGTGAATCGCGTTCAATTAAACCCATGCTAATCGCAGATTCTTCAAACGTCTCGTATTCTTTGCCTTCATATGTCTTTAAATCTCGAAAACATGTGCGACTCTGTTTTTTATTTACTATCAACTTCATGAAGAATCTTTCTTGATCTTTTGGAGAAATAACATTAAACCTACCAATTGTAGTATGTTTCCTCAAACGTTGTCTTTTTCGCGATTTTTTAATCGTTGCATTAAAAGTATAATGTTCTTGAATATTTACGTATTTCAGATTTTTAGCAAAATATATATTTTATTTATTTTAAACCATTCCGTAAGTTATGTTTTGAAATTCTTCGGTAAATTAACTACACAATGGCTTCTATCGCAGATAGGATGATCTTGTAATCTTCACGTGACTTCCATTGGGCTTAAATATCGTGCATCGATGTATTGTCTAGTTTCATCATAAATTTTATTTTGTAAATTTAGTTCTTTTTGTATCTTAAAAAATACTCTATCGTTGCCTTTATGAATAGATAAATAGTTATATATATATATATCTTTGTTATATATATATATATATATATATAATGCTTTGTATCGATGCCCAATATTCAACGTTTGTATGGAATTTGTATTTCATTACTAAAAATTTATCGTATTGTACCACCATTGAATTGTCAACCAAAATTTTTTCATTACTATTTTGAATTCTGTGTACACTGTTATCTGACTCATTGTTTCATCTATATTCTGGAAAAACATTTTTTTTCATAGATGTACTGCCAGAAAAGTCTTTCAGAAATTTGCTTTACAAATTTTGTTATTTTTTTCATGCATGGACTGTACACATTATAGGGACCATGTAAAATGTGAATATTTATTGATTTCTTTAATGTCTCGCAATTTGAAGGAATTTTAGCAGAAGTATAAGTATCAGCATCATCAGGTGTTATGATTTTATCATCAGGATGCAATGTTACTAATATAAGAGCATGTGGCGGCCCTCTTTGTTGGATATCAATAGTATAAACGTAGCCCGAGCTAGTATTGCCCGGGTATGAAAGGTTTTAAATAACGTATACCTCGGATAATGCTGAATGTACATTTTTATGGAGACATAACCCAAATATGGTGTCTATCCACTACCCTGTTAATCAGGGATGTTGAACATACTCAACATCTTCTAGACTTATCAGACCTGATTACTGAAAGTATGGTAAGTTTGTTGGCTTATTTTACTAAAGTCTGATGAGTCTATTAAGTCCTCTGAGTCTAGCAGTATTAGTTTTTTTACTTATGTATATGTAATTCATTTAGTTTCATGTAAGCCTCGGCTTATACTAAACTGTAACATGAAACAATATAATACAAACTAAATCATGAAGAGTTTAGAGTAACTATAGGAGGGTAAGCAATCATTTTAAATTTTATTGTCCTACTTACATAGTTGTGAACGTTGTTAATGTAATAATATAATTTAATTAAAGTTAAAAAATTTATCGATGTATCAAAAAAAGTGTAGAGAAGTTACTATTATACTACGATTTTTAGAACAGAATTATTTTAAGCGTGTGTGTGTGTGCAATTACATTGCACCCACCCATGTTTCGTCCTCGACCGCTAGCTGAGACTCGTCAGTGTAGCGCGCTAGCAATCCAGCTACATACGAACACGTCTGACACTTGCACTGATACGCGTGTATAACCGCGAGGGCGAGTTTGACATAGCGTGTGACAATTGGCATTTCCATTTCAATCGTATGCCAGAATTCATTCAAATTTAATTAAACTCCTGTACTACATTTTGTTCGATTATTCAATATTTAATATATAAAACCTGGCTTTAATACTACGATTTTTCGAACAGAATTATTTTTAAGCGTATGTGTCTGTACAATTATATTGCACCCACACATGCATACGCATTGACTTCATACCAAACAAGTTCAAGCCTCTGTTGAAATTGATACTTGGTGCCGCCGTTAATAAAGAGCGCAAAGTGTAGGGAAGGAGCAATTTGGAAAATAGGAGAGAAAGGATGGGATTCGTTTCGTCCTTGACCGCGAGCTGGGACTCGTCAATGTTGCAGGCTAGCGATCTAGCTACATACGAACACGTCCAACACTTGCACTGATACGCGTATATAACCGCGAGGGCGAGATTGATATAGGGTGTGACGATTGGCATTTTTATTTCAATCGTATGACAGAATTTATTCAAATTTAATTCAACTCCCGTACTACATAAAAACATTTTTTTAATAAGTGTACTGCCACAAAAGTCTTTCAGAAATTTGCTTTACAAATTTTGTTATTTTGTTCATGCATGGACTATACACATTGTGGGGACCATGTAAAATGTGTATAATTACTAATTTTTGTATGCTATACTTAATATTTTGAAATGCATAAAAAAGAGTGTAGGAATTTATAAATTAAAAACCTCTTATGCATATAATGGTAATAATATTATTAATTTTAAAAAATCTTAAAAATGTAGAGATAACTGTATACAAACAAGTTTCGAGGCTACAAAAAAGGCAGGTAAGTTTTAATTCACTGTTTACTTTATTTAAACTGTCCATATAGAAGTACTGTTACGAATAGATTTTTTCATCTGTTTTTAATCGAAAAGTGCTAAGGCGGTGGTGCGCGTGTCCGCGGACAAGGTAGTGTAGGGTTGCTGCGTTCGTGGTAGCGCGGGGTTGCTGCATGGGCTGTAGTGTGGGATGGCTGCGTGGGTGCTATTACGGTTTCACTACTGGTGCTTTGTTGTGGGAGAGCTGCTTGGGCGGTTGTGAGAGATTTGCGTTAATGGTAGTGCAAGTGGGGGGGGGGGGGGGGGGGGGGGGGGTGGGGGGGGGGGGGGGGGGTTGGGAAATTGTGGGGGGGGGCGTTTAAAAATGGCAAAAAAAAATTTTTTGGTGAAAAAAGTATTAAGGGATGCGAGAAGGGAGGGGGGGATGTCGGGAGACAGAACAATTTTGACCCATAGACCCATATACAAACTAAGTCTTGCAGAAAAATATGCATTAATACCTGCATAGGTTACGCTCCTGTATTTGCACAGGAATAGTAGTTTATGTCACAAATGTGCATCTTTTCAGGGCGGTCCCTGGGCCCGAGGGCGTTTGCGAAGAAATGCCCTAGGGACCGTTGGGACCCCCCTGGTCGGATGCGGATGATTGGCGAACGCTGTTTTTCCTACCATGGGTGTACCAGGGTTGCAAAAGTGCCCGAGGTAGGAAAATAAACATTCTTAATGATCCTCATATTTCCAATTCCAGCTATTAATCATAAAATATTTCATAATAAAATGAACTTTGTTTGGTACACGGTGCTATAAATTCATATTTAGTGATGAAAATGTTTTGCTACGAATTATTCTTTAATTATGAAGGTACTTTTTTACTTTCGAAATTCGTAAGCTTTAAAAATGTGAGCCACCATATTGGATCAGCCATTCTAGATTTTTCGAGTCCATCACTAAAATTTGTAATAGTGATACTAAATACTTTCAGTCACTTAGAAATTTCGTAATGTATGGATTGTAATTCACATCAAATATTATTTTTCCTACATCGCCCAGGAGATATGCACATTTGTGACGAAAACTACTATTTTTTTCTGGGCACAAAGTGCGGCAAGCCCTTTGCACCCTCGAGCCGCACTTTAGGCCCTTAAAATCACTTTGGGCCCATGGGCGCAAAGTACTTTTTGTGTAAATTAAATATAACATAAATTAAATTTTAAAATATGAGCGATAGTATTGTTATTTAAAAATTTAAGTATAATGATGGACTGTGGAATGGTAGAAGATTAAAATAACCATCACGACTTCATACAAATCTTCGAACACTCTAATATTTCGGCATCATACTTGATGCTCTTCTTCGAAAATTATACAGTGATCCTTAATATGATACTGTTTAATTTTAATGTGATTGCATTAAAGAGTAAGGGTATTAATAGTTTGCGCCTACAAGGAAATACATTAATTTATTGCGCTCGTTTCCCACCTGCAATTACTATGAGAAAAAACTTTTTGTTACCTCTAAAATTCCTTTTACTTTCTTAATATTTTCGTTAATATCGTTTATTGATAGATTTTTAATAATATACAAAATGTCACAGTAAATGGGTAAGATGAGTGTAGATTACAACGGACTGAAAAAATGAAAAATAATTTGGCCACGACTACTAAATTCTTAAAATAAAAGTTTAAAATAAGTGAAAAATCTAGTTAAAACATCAATTATTTTCAAATCCAATTCTACTACCAAAATTATTCGGTTTGTAATTATTATAGCTTCTATATATAGCAAACAATATATATTTATATTAATATGGATCTGCTCATTTATGCGTTGATATTAAATTAACCTGCTTACATCTACGTAAATATTATTATTGAAGAACATTCTGGTCCCACATTGATGCTATCCAAACCAACAATAAAATTGAAAATACAGTTAATTATTAAAAAATCAATTATTGTTCCTCTCATAGCATATCAAATACGACAGGCACTTTATTCTTGCTTTTTGAATACATAATTACTTTTTTGATAAAGTATTTCATAAAATCATTTGGCGCACTAAATTTTTCTTGATTTTATTAGATAGCTATGCTTTATTCTTCTACTTCTTTCTTTAATAATGAGAATTGAAAGTTTATTGGGCAAAGTATGGGGTACATCCGATAGAAGTTATATACCTTTTCATACAGGTCCATGTAAAGAATTCATTTTTGTGTGACTCTTTTTCCAAAACTTGCCTGTTTATATAGTCGTACATTTTTAAAAAAGATTCCAAAGAAAAAATCCCTCAAAGTATCATTTATAATTAGATTATTAATATTTTGTAATAAGCTTCTCCATTTTTTTCAATTATCTTCGTCTCACCTATACGTAGTTTCTGATTAAAATTATGAAACAATTAAGTTTGTTAATAGGTAGCAAAGGCCTCACAAAAATTAATTCCATATCTACTGCATCATTAAAATTGACTGGAGAGTCTGGAAGGAGGTAAAAACTATCATAAATATAAGAAAAAATAGATACATTAGGCCATCGCGCTAAAAAGGGATTTAGCGAGCAGGGGGCGTGGGTGGCCGGAGTAGGCCTAGCTGTCATTACAGTACTACCAACTATATAATATAGAAATTAATTTTTTAATATTATGATGCATCATTAAAATATAAAATTAATAGTGATTGTAAATATTGATTATCAATCTGATCTCTGCCGAAATATGTGTGATATAAAACATCTGAATGATTGAAGAAGAGATAGAACAAAAGTAGACAATAAACATGCATAAAGTAGTACGGGCGAAATTTTTTCAAACATTTAACAAACTCAAGGTGACTTCGGAAAAACTATATTGCCGTCATGCGTTTATTTAACAAACAGCTATATTTAGTGCGTTTCAAGCTATCGAATCTTGCACTAAAAGTATGAAAACTATACTAATAGACAATATCGAGTCACGTTGGTTATCGATAGCATTATATATCGATGCCTCCTATGAAGAAACGTACATCAGAGGGTCCTACGAAGATGCGTAATCACCACAATATCCGACGAAGAATCATACACGCCCTTACTGTCCAACAAAGAAACGTACACACATCTACTCTCCGACGAAGAAACGTACAGGCAGTTACTATCCGATGAAGAAACGTACACGCATCTACTTTCCGCCGAAGAAACGTACACGCACTTTCTATCCGAAGAAAAATCGTTCACACATTTACTTTCTGACGAAGAATATTACACACAGTTACTGTCCAACGAAGGCCCGTACACTCAAACCTAAACACCCAGACTACAGACTTTCTATGCGTTTAAGTTAAAAACATTATTACCAATAACATAAGAACTAATACCAGGTGACCCAGAGCGCTGACTTTTCTCTCGTTTTAAATAATAACATTATTATTAATAACATACAACTTATTACGAGTGAACCCAGATCGCTGACTGTCCTTGCGTTTACATTAATAACATAATTATTAATAACATAAGATCAAATAACAGGTGAACCTGAGCGGTGACTTTTCTCGCGTTTTAATTAATAGCATTATTATTAATAACATAAAAACTATTACCAGTTAACCCAGAACGCTCACTTTTCTCGCGTTTTAATTGATAACATTATTATTAATAATGTAAAACTTAGTATTTATGATATAGAACTATATATATGTATATATATATATAGTTCTGGGTCAAAACGCGTCAACCGGATCAGTGCTACGGCCAAAATTAGGAGCACCTCCAGAGATGGTTTTGGGCTTAAAATTTTCGTTTTCACATGAACTTTATGATGTCATGTGGCTCCATGCCCGAATTCGGGATGAGTGACCCAATATGGCGGTAGGAAACTGGAAAAAAACCGAGTGTCTAGCAAAAAAAGGTTATAAGAAAAAAATTTGCGACAAGTCAGGTCATTTTTCAGCTTAAATTGTAGCTGTGAAACACCCCTACAATCTTTGTATGGTAGATTGTCAAAATCCAACATGGCGGATCCAATATGGTGGCAAGTCATCCAATATGGTGTCCAAATTATTAAATTTCGATCGATTTGCACCAAACTTGGTATATGGGGGTTTTATGGATCACTGATCACCAATTTAAGGTTGGATCCGCCAAATTACAAATGGCGGATCCTAGTTGGCGGATACCATTTTGTAAAATAGACAGATATGCACCAAATTCGGTTCAGGGAGGTTTTTAGGATTGCTAATTACAAATATAAAGTCGGATCTTTAAAATTCAAAATGGCGGACCCAATATGGTAGAATTTATTTCTCAATCACCAGAATTG
>JAPYYV010024804.1:0-10299 GCA_030522625.1 Copidosoma aretas
CTTTCAGTACTTCGCTGTACGTTAAAAATACGAAATTTGTCGCGCCTAATAAACACGCATGTATGTGTATATTTGTAAAGTGTAGAAAATATTACAGCGTAGTACTGAAAGCATACAGTACAAAAAAAACACGATGGTATATGTATGGTAAACAGTATGTTGGTGTTATTTTGTAATATATTTACGTGTAATATATTTCATTAAAAAAAAAAAAAAATTCAAACTTGAAAAACTATATTAAAAAATGATTTCCGACACCAACATATATATGCATATTCTTGTTCGGAATGACAATCAGTACATTATACTAAATTTTTGACCAAATCGGAGATGTTTACCTTAAACTAGATAATTACCATTATTTTTTCTATAGTTTCATTAATCGATGGTTGATTTTGTGATTAATTGGTCTTCAAAATTTCCGATCCCCTATTAGCCAGACGGTTATTGAATGTCAAAGTCATGGGTTTTTTTTTTTAATATACTAGGGGGCTCTGCCCCCTGCACGGCTCTCGTGTCATCTCCCCAAAATTTAAGGAGGCTCGATGGGTTATAAAAAATCCATCGATGGGCCTAGAAAAAATTCAAGAAGATTGCTTGAATTATAATAAGCAACTTTTGTATTTAACAGAATTGAGGCCACCGGACTCATTTTCGAGAAATGAATTATCTTCGAAAATTGTATGTAACACGTCTTCTTATGAGAAAAAATGGAAAATAAACTCGTACTTTCTTAAAATCCATTGAAGGAGGTTGAAAATGTGCGAGTGCACGTACAATTTTACGAGGATTCTTTTACAGTTTTAAAAATATGGGGTGACCGGAATATCTTCTGAAAAAAACCAGAATTTTCTTCAGAACACAAAAAAAAATTTCAAAACCACGTTATTATTTACATTTGTCGGTTGCAATTACGTTTGAATCAAATAAAAGAAGATACAATGTATTATAAAAGAAGTGACAATGTATTGAAACATGTTCAAAATAGTATTCAGGCATGTTGAAAATCATGCACCCGAAGGGGGTCCCCGCTAGGTACGGTGCAAGCCGATCGAGCCTCCTTAATTAACCATATTTATTTTCATGAGTTTTGAAGAAATATTTAATTAATAACTTTCTTACACAATGAACTTTCAATCTTCATTCAACCTACAAATTTGAATTACTTTCTATTCATTTTTCAAATTTAATTGCTCTTGACAGTATCGACGAATCACACAACTAATAATGCTTTAATAACTCGACAATAAATCTTTTATGGTAAGATACAAGAGGTACAGGAAAATAGCGTTTTTATGCTGACTTTTTTTTGTAGTCCTTAAAGTTCTCTCAAAGTAGCATCGGACCACATGTATTACTACTCGGCTTGGCGTGGTTATATACTAACAAAACCCAATTTTCGCCACTTGCGGTAACGACTTTTATCTCTCACACATAAACCAACATTGGTTCAAATACATTAAATATGAATGCATACGATAGCGTAATTTATACATAAGTAGTTGACTGATACAATGCAAAGGGCAATGAAGATCAAATTTTATGCGCAAAAAAATTTGTTATCAAAAATTACATTGAGACAGGAGGTGTGCGCCGCCACGCGGCCGCCTCCAGAACTAAGGACTTCAAACTAATGCATCCTTTATACTTTCTAGCTCATTACTTTCTCAACAAAAATGACTCACGTTATTTTGGATTTTGATTCAGCAACTGAGAGAACACAAAATGCAACTGGACACTTGATGCGCACATTCATTTTTTTACTTTACAAACTCTCAACACCAATGAAAGTGTCTGTTTTTGGAGTTTTCATTCTAGGAATTCAGATAAAGGAGGCTTAAATAGTTTATGATTATTGTTCTCAAGCGTATCGTCGAGCATATCGTATTCTCCTGCACAAATAACGTAGTTTCACCAACGAACAATGTAGCACGTAGCACACGTGCCCGGAAAAAAAAACAAAACACTGTGGACACTCCGTTCCCACGTCTAGTCCAACCGTAAAAATGGAAAACGGAAAGTTTCACTTCCCAAACATCACGAGAGAGACCGCACGGGGGAGATGAGCCTTTGTCTGACGATTCCGCCGAAAGCGCACTTCCTTGCTCTCGAAGGGGCGCTGATAAAGTGCTGACGATAGAGGCGAAACCGCATTAGCGCTCGAATATACATGAGGCCCGAGCCATATATAATAGTATACCAACGCTCCTATTTTCGCGAATACGGCAGCGGGGGAAATCCGCGTGCCTGCTCGCTCCTTGTATCATATCGTCGGTCGATTAAAAAAACAGATTATCTTGAAAAATGAATGTGAAAAACGTCTTATTTCATAAACTTGGTTGAAATATGCATACAATCTCGAAATTTTATTGGACAAACCGCGGGAAAAACATCTCATCTTGAAATTTTAGTTGATGAATATCTCATCTCAAATTTAAATTGATAACGCCTAATTTCAAAAGAATGCACGAATAATGATATTATTCTTTCAAGCGGAGATATATTTTTAAATGAAATTTCGAGATGATGAAACATTATTCCGATTCATTTTAGACGCGAGTCTTTTTTTTTGTTTTTTTTTCCTCGTACGACGACGTATTCCACTCCTCGAACACTCGTATTGGTACGTTGAAAATTTTGTCGCTCGTTTCCTGTACCAAAAGTCATGAGAACTTTTAACCCCAACAGGATAACATTGTAATATCAAAGTCGCGTAACAAGCCCTTGCCGCTCCCTCCCGCGCGTAGCCGAACAATCGATGACCCCATCCCGCGAACGTGTAAAACCGATCTTGCGGTCGTCGGTGTGCGTTCCGCTCAGCCGCAAACAGCACCATCCGAGGCACTCGCGCGCACCTCGGCATCCGCGTGATTGCATTATTAACCACGTCAAGAGCTCCTCGGCTGCTCCCCCACTTCTCCTTGCACACTACTGTCAAGGAGGGTATCTTCGGATAATTGAATTCTCCCATGGGTGCTGCTCCAGATGGCGCCTACTGTGCGCCCTCGATTCGCTCAGGCTTCGGGGACTGAGGGGGGTGGTTATGTACAGTGCACGGGTATTTGCAGATTATAGTTGCTATTTTTTGTCTTATACGTATAATATATGAAGAAAAGAAGGGGATTGACAATTATTTGTACCTATTGTACCTTGGCCATTATTATCTCCTCGCGCGCGTGTAGTAATCCTTTGAAAACTCAAATCGTTGTTGGTTCATATTAAAGTGATTACATTCAAAAGTGTTTCTGTTGAAGGGTGGTTTTTTTTTTTTTTTTTTTTGTCAATTTTTTTGGTTTTTTTTCTTTGCGCTGGTGTATTTATTATGAAATATTGGGGATGG
Source organism: Copidosoma aretas (assembly GCA_030522625.1). NCBI lineage: Eukaryota > Metazoa > Arthropoda > Insecta > Hymenoptera > Encyrtidae > Copidosoma > Copidosoma aretas. The sequence goes on from JAPYYV010024804.1 coordinate 3,341, forward strand.
TGTGAGATTTGTGAATATTGATGTTAAAAATACGCAAAAATATCATTTTTGTGATAAAGTACTTGAAAAATGTAGGCTTGGTAACAAGAACAGAATCAAATTGTAAGTATGATTATTAATTTTATTCTGGATTTTACCGAATATAAAATAAAATGTTAGAACATGGTTACACCTGTTAGGATATGTTTCGAATACATTTTTAAATCAAATTTATTTTTGAAAAATCAATTTGTTTACTTTTTAGTTGACTAAAAATATATGTAGAAACTAAACCTAATCTAACAACCATAATTTTGTATATTGATTAAATTTATATTTTTTCGTGCCTAGATTTGGTCATCATTACTTTATAGGCTTTCGAAAAATTCGAAATAAAATTTTCGAACAGGTACACATGATTGATTTTATCTCTTTTGATGAAGGGAATTTTCAACTTTTACGTATCTTCCATTAGAAGGATCAAGATAATCTCATTAAATGCTATAATAGGATAAAAATCTCGAACATCAATAAACCCGAGCAGCCAACGTACAATAAAAAATAAAATTTACTCCCGCGCGTCAAAGCTGAGAATCCCACATCTAAAATTTAGCAAAACACCCGAAGCGCAACCCTCTCGGCAACCCAACCCGGCGCCATTATTGATCACGTCCGTAATTAGATCGCAGAGCCAGCTGCGCGAGCAAAAGCTCCAACCAATTTGCCTATCAGGCCAATCAATCAAACGCTATACGCCCCCCTTTAAAATAAAAAAAACCTGCTCATGCACCAGGGTCAGATCCCTTGATACACTTCAAAAATGATCTCCCTCTATATAAATTAGTTGAATTGTTTTACGCAATGAAAATAGTTCACAGTCTTTCAAATGTAAACTTCTAAAGAATAACTATATCATTTTTATGTTCTGCTAGTTAAGGTAGTTGGTCCAAAAATCGAACTTTCACAGAAGTGTCCCAACTTCAAGCATTACTTCGATCATGCATAATTTGTTAAAATTTTGCAAAGGTTGCCCATACCGTTTTAAAAATATAAAACTTTAAAGTTACAAATTTGAACATGTATACACTATAAGCGAACTGTATAAAGAATAGACGTAATAATCGATTTAAAAAAAGCTTTTTAACATATTTTTTTTTTAAACTACTACATTATTTCTTATACAGGTATGTAAGAATAGCATATTGAAATATTGGATCGTTTTACCGTGCTGTTTTTGAAATATTTTAAATTTAGTGCATTTGCCATGCTTCAATAGTAGTTTTCGTCACAAATGGGCGGTCCTTGGGCCCGAAGGCGCTTGCGAAGCAAGAATATCGACATTGAATTTGAAAATGGCAGTACTAATAAACTACAAAAAGTAGGTGCTTCGAAAATAACAAAATTTGCAAAACTGTAAAGTTTTTTTTTTCAAGTCAATACGTAAGTACGTAGTGTATTTATTTTGTTTTTTAGGCTTTATTGTAAACTTATTACATATAGCCTTACATTAATGTTAATCAGTTACAATTTATTATAACTCCTTGGCAATCAAGGATTACAAGCTCGTATGTGTCTTACATTAAAACATTACTTGTACTGTTTTTACATTTTATAAATGCAGCTCGCTTATTGCTTTCAGAACGAGAGGAGATTCGCTCGCTTTTGTTTCATTATTTTTGAGACAGTGGGGTAGTTTTTTTTATTTGTATCTCTATCACTAGAAGTGTTTGTCTTAATTGGTGCTAAGGATTATTTTCCTGTTGAAAACAGCTCTTAAAAATCAGAGCGCATTTCACCGGGAATCGAACCCTCGGCCCCTAAAAACCTCGCTAAAAACAGCGTTGTTTTTGTGACTAGAAAGTTAACACTGAGCCAACACGGCTCCTTCAACTGTAAAGTTAATACTACTGGTTTGAAAAAAAAAATTATGAAAAAAACAGTTGGTGTAAACCGTTCCAACGAGGGACTATTATCTTGCTCGAAAGGCAAAAACTCACAGCTACGCTCGAGGCTACGCTCATGGCTCCACGATACTAAGTTTAAGTAGTTAGTCTTTTTCAAATCTTTGTTCGCATGATTCCCAGCAATCTTATTATACACTCAAGGCGAGAGCGGATAATTGCGAGCGGTAAAAGCGCGGGCCGAAAACTCCAAGCGCTGATTGGCTCTTTTACCGGCTGCCGGTAACACGGAAATCGTCGTTCCGCTGTGCATACACGCCCCTTGATTGCGCGTAATTCGATAACTCCGTGCTCATACGAGCGAGCGAGGAATAAACCCGTCATTCGTACCGGCGGCGCGTATGTCTTTAACGACCCACGCCCGTAACGTAAACGGCACTCGCGATAATCGTCGAGGGGGGAGGGGTGCCTTAACCTCTTCCTCGGAATATGGATTCTCGCGCGTGCTCCTCAAAAATCAGGCTCGAAAAGATTCCAAGTGCTCGGTGCAATATGCGTGTAATATATACCCGCGGCCGAGTTGTACTACACGCGCATGCGGAGCAAAACCCGCGCGGAACGAAAACACTTAAATGTTTGCACAGCCGCGCTAATTTCGTTGCGCGTCCGCTCGGCGGGATTAATTGGCGCCGGTTTTATTGAACGTTGTAAATACCGCGCGTGTAATTAAGTCGTTTAGGCTATAGGGGCGCGGAACGTTTTAGCGCGGAATGTCTCGTTGGGTGTTAACAGCGGCCGGCTTTCTCCTCTGGGTTATCCTTTTTCCCCCTGATCGCGCAATCGGTGCGGCTTGAGTAATGTTGGCCGACGGAGGTGCGCGCTTTTATGCAGGTATATATATATATAAAGAAGCCTCGGGTATGTTTAGCGATGGGGATGAATTTCCGAGTTAACTGAAAGTGATTTGAGTGCCTATTCCAATTTGATTGAGATCTATTTGCAACCGCAATGGTCATTAAACTGTAAAGTTCGAAAGTGCCGAAACACACGCTGCACACACACAAAGTATGACCTGAAGGGCCCTTGTCATCATAAAATATCATGTCTGCCAGCTGAGACATCATAATTATTTTTCGAACCTTCAGTCTCTCGAGATTCCAGCGCATAGTGCTATTTATTTGTTATTTTGGTGAGAAGTTTATTAACGTAATTAATGCGAACGATCACGTATTTTCACCAAGGGCTTCACGATATCAAGACAATATGAGATTGTCACCAATATTGTATTGTTCTTGAAAAATATCGAAAATATAAATATTGTCGTGGTATTGTTACACATGATATCGTCTTATCTTGTTATCGTCTTGATTTATGAACTGTTGTGAATCATGATCGACGTAAAAAATAAATATTTGTAAATGTCCTATACTCTTTACACTCCCAGACATAGGTGCTCTGTTTATCTTTAGTAGTAGTTTGACACTGTTAGTAAGAAAGACGACGATTATTGGAAAATGAAGATAGATAGAAAGAAGGATGAATATGATTACATGATAAACTTTAGTTATGTTTACTTGAAAGAAGATCAAAGTTTAAATTCTTGGAGAAAAAAATTGGAGCATTGTTATCAAGCTCCTAGAGCAACCGAAAATGTAAATATTATTGACTGGTGTGAAACACAAGATATTTTAAATTTACTTGCTTCATCAATTTGCGTGGAGCGTTTTTTCTCCTAATGCTCTTTAGTTATGACTGTCAATAGAGTTTCTTTGAAAAGTAAATCGATGAGAGCACTAAGTGGTTAAATTCATGGGCAAAAAGTACATAAAGTTCTGGAACGTGCTAAGTCGATCTCTAATATTTGTGTCATATAGAATGTACTAAATGAGCAGCTCACGAGGATCAAAAAGCAACAAAAAACGCCACCCGAGCAGACCGACTCCCCGGCTCTCTTGCTCGCCGCTTCGCGCTCTGCCCTTTCAATTTTCCCGTTTCTCGCTCGTCTCTCAAAAGCCGCTTACGACGCGCCACTTGCCGCAGCGGGAGGAGATTATTCCCAGATAAACAGAAAGTGCGTGCTCTGCGCGCGCCTCGGCGCACTTCCGCTGCTGTATTCTATACTGTGGACTACGGACTACGGTTCGTGAGGCGCGGCGCGGGAAAAGTTCGCGAAAGGGAGGAGGGGGGGGGGGAGCTCGATTAAAATCGCGTTATTTAAGGGATCGAGTGCCCGTGGGAGAGTTTGTTTTTTTTCCTTGGTTTGCCTTTTTTCCGCGCTGGTCGTTCGGATGCGAGATTATACTTATGTAATTCGTTAATTCGCTCTCATGGAAACTGGGAGTTTTCCGTCGAAGATGTACCCAAGGAATGTGTACGTTACATATATTTTGCTTTTTATTAATTATAGGTGAATAAGGTGTAATGAATGAGGAAAAATTTCCGGAAAATCGTTGGATGTTGTCATCGATTTGCATGTCGTTTGAGTAGCAAAATGTTTTGAGGTTAGGGTAGCCTAACGGCACGATTTCGATCATTATTTTTACGTATCAAACAACAAAGGGCACCTATTGCAGGGTATGATGATTATGTGGATCGTTTGTTATTGCCAATCGATGAATTTTATCATACATCATGGTTCAAAAATGAACTACTTTAAATGAAGCTAATATTAAACGATTATTGTGATTGGTCAGTTCGTCTAGTTGTCGGTAGATTCTGCGATGCGCTCGTGGAAACATTTTATGGGCAAAAAAACTCTTGATTTATAAATCGCAATTTTTCAGAGCTTAACTGCTGCAGGGGCTTGCATTTAATTGAAATTGGTCATCTTTGAAAAGTAGTTGTGATTATTTGTAACGTTTACCTATCAAATATTTGAAAATGATTTGGAACCGCAAGCATGAAAATAAATAAGTAATTTGGGACGTGCTCAGTAATTCATGTCACCGAGGTGGTTATGAAATAATTAGTAAAGTGCGCTTGCAGCCTATACACTATTATAAAAGCACTACTCCAATCTTGATGGGTTACCTTACAATTTCGATGCCCAGAATAAACTTGCACACACAACGCAGTTCCAAACTCCCCGCTAACTTCTCCCCGCCCTGTGCATAAATATACTCAGTCTCTCCACAACTCGTCATCCAACCCCGTTTTCAACTCGACGCGCGATTATCTTCCAAAGCCCGCGCTCCCAACTTTTTAATCGAATCCGTCATCCCGGCTCCGTATCGCTTTTGTACCCTCGCGCGCGTTACGTCCATACACCTTCACAATAACAGCGGCTTTTCCAAACGAGCAGCAAAAGTCGTGCAACTATCGGGAACGCGGGCTCGCGCAAACACACCCACATCCACTTTTACACCAGTGGCACACTTCCAAGTCGAAACGCGTGTGTAATATACGCGGCAGCAAGGGGGGGGGGGGGGGATACACGACAGTCCCATTAAAAACGATCTCGCGTTTCATGCGCGACTTCGGAAATTCTTCCCTCGTGTAATAATATATACAGTGTAATAGGCGGGATAAGCAGATTGCCGCTCGGCGCGCTGCGTATCTATATGCATAATACGAGCGTTATCGTAGGTCCGTGAGTTTTTATACGTCCATTCGTATGTACGACTTGTACGATGGACGCGGAGAGCGTTGGTTTCGTGAAAGGAGAGACGCACGTCGGTATATACATACGGAGACGAGACGGCCACACAGGCCACAGCCGCATTATAATTATATACACATGCTTATGTAAATTGCATTGTTATTGCAAGCTGCAGGGAGCTAACACTTTGTAAGACGGCATCGAGTCGCGCCCGCTTGTATAGGTGTGATGAGTTGATGGGGAAAACACGCGATGCACGATGGTGCTTGGAAAATTCGTTCTTATTCGACGGTACACGCGGTCACGCGCGCACATAATAAATGTAAAGAGGTACATTGTGGATTGGGAAGGGGGCGTTGCGCGGAGGTGTTTTGGAGCTGATTCTTGAACGCAGTACTTATACTTACTCAAAGGTATGGAGACCGTGGAAAATTGACGTTGATACAGGACTCGTCGGCGCGTTGCTAGAACCTTCACTGATCAAATCAATTTTTCCAAATCGAATAGTATAATCAATTAAAATACGTATATCAATACTTTGCTTCTGTAATAATTATGTGGTAACGTTTTTATGTTACAGGTAAGAGGGACATCATGTATCATCATAGTATTTTTAGTCAACTTCGAACCATCCATCCACGCGCTTGTAAGTACAAAGTAAACAGCATCCATTATATCCATTATCTTTACTTTGGGCTGAATTTGATAGTTTTAGATTAACAGTCATGTATATATTTTTATATTATAGTGTCATACGTCTTTTCTTTTGTGGCACTCGACACTTGGGAGAGGGATGGGAAAGGGATGGGAGGGGGTAGGGGGAATTCGGTGTATTGCCTGAGTCCTGACCGGGTGTCCATACGTATAAACACCAGGACCAACTCCTGCACACCTCCCGCTCACGTTGTCCGTAACGTAAGAGAAACATTTAATCGATCCCCGAAGAAAATCAGCGGAAGCGAACCTCTAGGCAAACGAGACGAATCTGCAACTCTACCGATGCGCCACCGTGTCGGTATATATAAAAATGTATATCAAAAAGTGTTTGAAACGAAAATAATGGGCGACGGGCGTTTTGGAGTGATTAAAATAAAAAATTCTGGAATCAAAAATTAAAAAAATTCAAGGTCACGATTCCCAAAAAAAAATGAAAAATGTTAAAGAACAGCATAAAGTGTGCACTATACTTATATTTTTCGGACTGCAGAACGTGAATGCAAAACTTGAATTGCTCCATAACGTCACAACAACTTTTCTAGAAATAAGGAAAACGTTTTCACAAGCGGCAGTACCTTATCCCTACATATAATTTAAGATCTCGAGCAAAAGCAAACATAAAATATTGTGATGTACAATGAAGCAAGTTGAGTTTTAAATTCGTGTCGAGCAACTAAAAAAGTCATAATTAACACACATCGTGGAGTGTTCTTGCGCATTTTTTTTTTTTTTTTTTTTTTTTTTTTTGTTGTGTTTTTTTTTTT
>JAPYYV010024814.1:0-12500 GCA_030522625.1 Copidosoma aretas
GGTGAGCTGTGGGGTACCGGGGGGTAGCTGAGGGGGAACGGGGGGGGCTAAAACTCTTTTTTGTTCATACAACTATATAATATAGGAAGATATATATATATATGTATATATATATATATATATTCATAACCCATCGTTTTTGTCACTTCTACGGTCTGTCACATGCGAAATACCCTTTTTTTATTTACGATTTAAATAATAAAAATTAATTTTTAACAACAAAAACTGAGTAAAGTATGCTAAAAAATATTGTAGTCTTCTATAAAGCCTTGCAAACTTCTCTTGTAGCCGTTTTAAGTACACCATTTTTAAAATTGCAATTCTGATAACCTTGGAAGTGATATGTAACCTGTGAGAGTTATGAAATATGGGATATTTTATACAAAGGGGTGGTTAAAATGAACGAAAAGGGTAAATTTTTGTAAATTTTACAATAAATTCGTAATTATGGCCCTCAAACTCTCCTGAGTAAGAAATTTCAGATCAATTACTCGTTGCTCAGATTATGGACTAGCTTTTTGGATTTCGGCCCCATCATTCCGGACCGTCTCCGGCAGTGTTCCTACTAGTTTCTTATTATCTACATACATATACTTTGTGGATATACGTGTGCAAGTGCGTGATGATAGTAGCAGCGGTAGCCCAAAATGACATAGGGTGAATTAAAATGTTCTAACGTAGAGATAATACGTTTGGATACGCAAGTGAAATATAGGTATAAAGAAGTGTTTATACGCGTCTTCTATGCGTTCTTTCTCAAGCAACTAAAATTGTAAAAGTCTTCTGTCAAGCAGATAGCTTCTTATACAATTGACCTCAGTTGCAGTGATTGGACTACATCTCCTTAGTTTAATCATAAATATTAAACTGGGAAAAATCAGATGCATGAATGCAAGCTCATGAATTCAGGCTACTATCTAAAGAAAAGCTTGAAATACAAATATATAAGTAACAAATGGCTCCACTGAGCCGCGAACTTGCCGAAATCATCCTGCCTCACGATAAGTTTGGAAGTCATCTTGATGCCGTAGGACAATCTTCCGATTCTGTCTTGCAAATACGCAGCTTCCAATATGCATAAGAGACACGTCCACATGCAAAGATTTAGAACATAATTATCATAGATAGGTATCCTGCAGTTTCGAGCAATTTTTTCAGATACGTATCCAGATGCAGCCAACGTTGATCCTTCTTTGTACGCAATTCACGTCCGAAAGTCTCCGTATTTCTGTCAAGTCTTCAAACATTTTTCACAAGACTGTTGCCCGCCTCCACGATTAATTTGTAGGTCCTTGCTCCCCGAAAATTTTTTCAGGCACCTATTAGAACAAGCTAGAATACGACTGGTGTGACATAGCCTATTACCCGAAGGATTTTTCAACTGCATGTTTTCCATAAAAGAAAATTGGCCACATCCCTAAATAATTTCCCCAGAAATACGGAAAAAATAGTTTTGACCAAATAAAAATCAAGCTTATGTACATATTTAATAATCTGTAAAAAATGCTGATTTTTTATTTAGTTATCCGCTTATATCTCCGCTTTCAATGCTCCTCGACAAACTGTACGACAATTAAACTTTTCGTCATTAAATTTCCTACAAAATAGAATTTTAAAGCTATGCTTCCTACGCCGGGACTGGCGGCTGCACCTTACTAGGAAAAACCGCAGTAAAGTAAGATCCCGCACTCTGCCACCCAATTTCTCGCGCTATAGGTATAGCGAGTGAGAGAGGAAGAAATGACGAGAGAACAGGCAAGTGAAGGGGGCGGGCCGGTGGGGCAAGCTGAAGCGAGCCGAGAATCGAGGCAAGGCATGTGAGGGAGAGAGAGAGGGAGAGAGAAAGCTGTGAACTGTGCTGCCGCTGCCGCTTAGCATGAGTAGAGTGGCCCACAGTAGCATTTTGAGTTCTAAAGCTCTAAAAAGTTTTTTTTTAGTATTTTGACCCCCTGATTACGAATTTCAAAGGTAGAAAGTCGAAAATTTGCACCGAAAAATGTTACTAACAAATTTCGTTCAAAAATTAAAAAATTGTTTAAACGTGGTTAATAATTTTATTTCATATTCTTCAATCGATTTTGAACCGAAAACATGTCTATGGAATTTTTCGTCCGCTGCAAAGTTTTTGCACATTTATACAAGCATTTTTTAGGTTGGACTTCTATAGGCGCGTTATGCAGGGGTCAAATCAACGATTTCAACATTCTCTCTCACTCTTTCTCTCTCTTAAACGTGTAACGGAAGTGATATAGTCTCAATATCGTAAGCCAGAGCCGCACAATGTGACCCAAGGCCATCCCGAGCCTAATAAAATAGTAACGAAAAGAAGTTTTAGATTGCTTGAAAAAAAAAATATACATAATATAAAAATTAGCACGGGTCTTGAACTCGCGACCTCCCGCATATACGCCGAGAATCTTAACCACTTAGCCACGAGCCATCGTTTAAAAAGAGTTGCTGTTACTGCTCCTGATATTGTGGATCATAACTTATTTTCAATTAAAATTTTATTCACTGTTTATTAATTATTTTGTTTTTAAATATTTAATTTATTATATACAATAATGATAAATTATTTATTTAACTAAATAATTTTTTTCAATACTTTGAAATCAAAATTCTACACTATTTTATTGTACGTACACGCGTGGCAAAAAAGAGAGAGAGAGAAAGCCACACCCATTTTTTCATTATCGGTTCATTTATTCGAGACTTTATGGATGAATTATTTGATTTTTGTTGCGTCTTATTCATTTAAAATTTTCCAATAAACCAATGTAGAGTGTATTATGTACACCGCGTGTTTAGAGTCTCTGTGTGTAAGTATGTATATACGTGTAGACGTCAGAGTGAATGTGTGTTGGTGTGTGCACATGTGTGTGTAATACACATATGAAAAGACTTGGTACTATTTTAATATTAATACTGCATAAATTACCAAAAAAATTTTCGTGCTCGACAGATCGATGCAGATGCCCAATATTTATTCACTGAAATGTAAGTATGACTTAACCTTAAACTATTTGAAAATACGCGATATCTTAAACAGGAAGAAATATAGACCAAAAATTACAATTCTTATGGGTTTTTGGAAGGAAGAAAAACTCATTGCGGAGCACAAATAGAGAGGCGCTGGTTAATGAAAAAACATAAACTTAATTTTCAGTGTCTTATAGTTCTATATTTTCAGTCATTATATATGTAATTGATATAAAAAAATTTATCAACAAATTATAGCATGTTTAGGAAATCATGAAAAGTATGCAGGAATAATTATTTTCGGTTTTGTGCACGCATAACCTCGAAATATTCGAAAATACGCAATATCTTGAACAGGAAGTCAGATAGGCCGAAAATAATAATTTTTGCGGCTGTCCTAAAAGGTATATGAAGATATAGTCGGACAAATAGAGAAGTTCCAGTCAACGTTAGGCCATATCCTCAATTTTCCTAATTTCAGGTATATCTTGGTAAAAGAAATGGTAAATAAATTTTGGAAAAAATTACAACACGTTTAAGATATAAGAACAAATGCGTAAGCGTTATTCCAAAATGATTTTATGATAGTGCAATCTGAAAAAATAGAAAATACGCTATATTCCGACGGGTAAGCAAGAGAGGTCAAAAATAACATTTCTTACAATTTAATGCAGGCATGCATACCTTATTTACAAACGATTTTTTATATTATTTAGAACAACATAACTTGGAACAACTAACGTTACTAAGTTGCTTTTGTTCTGGAATAAATTCATTACAAATTATTTTATATGATTGAATAAACATTTTATAATGAAACTGGTTTTTTGATATGTTTTAAGCCTTCTTTTATATATATATATACACTTTCATAACGTATATAAATATTTTTCGAAATAATTTAGAATTAGAATAAACATGGCTAAGGCTAATATAATAGGAGATGGTACCTGTTTGTTCAGATGTTTCTCATACATTTTATATGGTAGGGAAAATGATCATGTGAAAATCCGTTCAGAAATCGTGCAGATTATTGCAGATAATTGGAATGACTTTAATAATTTCATCTTTGGACATTATTATTATTAATCAATTGAAAATAGTTCAGCATATTATAATTACATGAGTAGAAATGGTAATTACGGTACTGAAATAGAAATAAAAAATTTTGTTAATATTTATGACATTTAATAACAACAAATGTTTTCCTTATGTTCCTGAATGCTATAGTTTTCAAACAAAAATTAAAGTTAAAGATACAACAAAAACTATAAAAGATAAAAATAAAAAAAATTTGAAAAATAACGTAGTAAAAAAAATAAGAAAATAAAAGAAAAGAAAATTCTGAAAATTTTGTTAAAAAATGTTTAAAACGTAAAAACGTAAATTATTATAATAGTTAGATTTTAAATAAATGAATAAATATAGCATTCAAATATAGTACTAAGACTTTTGGAATCAGTTATTTTGGAGCAATGAGTTCTGAATGTCCATTTTGTTTTGCAGTTTATTGGAGAGAAGAGTAAAAAAATTTTGTTGTAAAAAAGGACAAATTATTCAACCCCCATTAAGCAAATACGACGAATCATTAAAAAATTGTTGTTACATGACGATAGATTCCAAAAATTAAAAATATACTACAATAATACATTTTCTTTGGCATTATTCTATGCTAATGTTTTACATTAAAAAAAAGGCTTTACATAATTTAAAATTACAAGATTAAGTCTATCATTCAACACCTAATACTTTAGAAAATTCAGGGAATATCAAGCCTTGTAATAGCCAACTATAGATATATGATGATGTCCATGCAATTGAAGAAAGACTTGAGTTAAATACAAATTTACATAAAGATCACTGAGAAATTCTGACAAAAATTTTAAATAAAAATTTAATATCGAAAAGTTACAAATATCTAAAAAAATTCAAACCATTTCAAGTTTGCAATATTACATTTACAGATTATCGTACAGACCAACAAATTTTCAATTTTATCCTTTATCAAGAGCAGGAAAATTGACACAGCAATACTTTTTAAATGCTTATATCATTGTAGAAAATAATCGTATGAACTATTTAAGAAATAATCAAAAAAATTTGCGTAATAAATGTTATCAAGGATTATTGGATCATATTATGAATAGTGCATCCAACGTTACACAAAATTTTGAACAAAAAGAAAAGATTGGAAACCTTTTTATCTCACCTTTACGTATATAGCTGGACCTCGATGTATGCAACAGCATTATCAAGATGCAATGGCTGTTATGAGAAAATGCAGTAGACCAGATTTGGACATAACTGACACGTGTAATACAAAATAAAAAGAAATCAAAGATGTATTAAAAAATTTTCCAAAGAACACATTACCAAATGATATATCAAATGCAACAGTCCGATTGTTTCATTCAAAATTACAATTAATTTAGGATTATATCACAAAAAACCGTTTATTTATCAAAATCATATCTTCGATTTATACTATTGAGTTTCAAAAAAAAGCCTGCCGCATGCTCATATATTAGTTACATTGTACCCTGATAATAAAATAATAATTCCTGATGTTGTAGATAATTATGTTTCTGTCAAAATCAATTCAAATATTGAAACATTAAAAAAATTAGTGATAAAACACATGTTACATGTTCCTCATAATTTATATAGTCCATGTTTAAAAAAAAATCACAAAATTTGTCAAAAAAATTTTCCAAAAGATTTCCGTGAATGTACATCTGTTAAAAAAAATGGCTATCTAGAATATAGAAGAAGAAACAATGTGTCAAACAAAAATATATACAGAATTCAAAATAGTAATGAAAAAATTTTTGTTGACAACTTAATGGTTTTTCCGTACAAAAAGTTTTCATTAATAAAATACAAATGTCACATAAACGTTGAATACTGTGCATCAATACAAAGCATAAAATACATATATGACTAGATTTATAAAGGAAACGATGGAGAATATTGTAAAATACAAAAATATATCAATCGCGATAATGATGTTTACGTTGAAATTAAACAATACATCGATGCACGATATTTAAGTCTAATAGAAGCCGCTTGGAGATTACAAGAATATCCCATCTGCGGTAGAAGTCATTGTGTAGTAAATTTACCAGTACATCTTGAAAATTTATAAAATATAGTTTTCGATGAAAACTAAATTTCTGAATCTTTGAAGAATTACAGAACACAACTTACAGTATGGTTTGAATTAAATGAACCAGATGAATTTGCTCAAAATTTATAATACGTAAATATTACAGAATATTATCATTTTAATAAAATGATTAAAAAATGGGAAAAAAGACAACGTTCCCGGAAATATACTGAAATATGTAGATTGAATGTTATTTTTCCGAAAGACCAAGAACGATTTTACATGAAGTTGATATTAAATAGAAAACATAGTTGTACATCTTTTCAAGATTTAAAAACATATAAAGGTAAAACATATACAACTTTTAAAGAAACTGCAATTAGCATGGGTTTAATTGAACACGATTTACAAATAGCAGAAAATATTGAAGGTAATGAAATCTGGTAAATGTTTAAAAGCTAGTTTACAGAAGACTTTGAAATAAAGAAAGAAAATCAAGCTCTTTTACATTTAAATGAAATGTTTAAATTAAAAAGTAAATGTTGTGAAAATTTCAATCCACCTGTTCACGAGAAAATTATTTTGGACGTAAATAACAATAATGAGGAAATTGAATTAAGTAAAAAAAATGTTCGATGATACATATGGGAAATTAAACAAAAGACAAGAACATATTTTTAAATCTATATGTAATGATATTAATAAAATTTTGTTTATTGATGGCCCAGGAGGATCAGGAAAAACTTTTCTGTACAAGAGTTTAATTTATTATTTTATAATAGATAGTAAATAATATACATAATAGAAATAAAAGTTTAATTACGTCACTAAGGTCTTTTTAAAAAGTTTTTTAATATTAAAGAATAAATTTAAAAAAGTGGATAAGGCCTATTCACCTTAATATCACAACAGACCGAAAAATCATTTCATGTATACGAATTATATATATGAAATTGCTTTTTATGGTAGTAGTGTTGATGTTAATAAGAGAAATTAGGAAACCACTTTAAAAAAGCGCACTTGGATGATTACTGCAAGGTGAAGTGGAAAAATCATCATAAAATATTAAATAAATAATTGGTATAACTAATTCTTTGGATAAAATTAGGAAATACAGCTTCTGAGAGAAGAAAAATATTTTTTTACGTAAAATTACGAAGAAAACAAGCGAATTTGGGAGAGCGGCGAGGGGGCAAAGAGGGGGCGGAGAAAATTAAAGTCCTTACAACTGTATATACATAATGAGCTCTGAAAAATTTTCTTAGTCTCTGGGGGGACGGTGAGAGGAGGGTAAGAGGCGGCCTGAGGAGGGGCTATTCAGAAAAAAAAAAAATTTTTTTACGGTAAATCACGAAGAAAACAAAAGAATTTAGGAGGGGACGGTGAGAGGGGGCGAGGTAACAAGTGACGATCGTCAAAAACACGTAAAAATCAAAAGAATACTCCTGTGATATAAGGGTTGGCGAGGGGAGAGAGGGGGGCGGAAAAAATTACAGTCCTTACAATTATGTAAATAGTAAAATATACATATCAATTTATATACTAATGAGACTTTGCTTTCTGCGCGCTCCGCGCGCTAACCCCGATATTTCCATATTTTTATTCTTACGTCTGAATAATAAAAACAAGAATTTATTTTTCATACACATATAAGTAGTTCCAACGAATTTTTAACATTTTGATTCGCGATAGAAAAAGAAAAAAATTTCAATGTATGCTAAAAATAATTACTCTTTTTATTTCTATGCACAGCTGATGTTAGGAAAATATCCGTGTTACTCATAGTTAACGATATTTATTTTTTTTTGTATTTCATTATTAGCAACAATATAAAAACTTAAAAATTCTGTTATTTAATGATTATAACCGTATTCTTTGTCTTGTTTTGATCATAAAATGTTATTATAAACTTTTTCGTAAGATGCTTTATTTGTACGTAACAAATTAAAGAACTAACAAAAAAACACTATTTAAACTTCACTTAACTTTTAACAGTGTGAAATCTCTATCTTTAATGGATTTAACATATTGTAAAGTTCTATATTAATGTTTATAAATGTGAATTTTTTAATTAATTATTTTATTATCTCTAATATGAAATTTTATATACTTTTACATTTTCTCTCCTTGTGTCATAACAATTGAAAATGCATATCGCCTCCAATCAATACTTATTCAATATAGTACGTTATTGATTAAACGTACTTCCACATGTAAGGATTTCTTTTTTCATTGACATAATATTACATCTTATAACGCATTACATATTATTGAACTTTCAATCTTCACTCTGTAGTGCTTTATTTAGCTACATAAATATCATATGCATTCACATAAATCATCTTTCTCTTGCGAATCTCTCCATTATCTTTCAATCCTACATTTCTGACTAATATTATTATTATTATTATTATTATTATTATTATTATTATTTAATTTGCTGTTTTTTCTCCATTTTACATAGCAATATGTCCATTAAATTTTTTCTTTATTTCCACTGCCGAGACTACGGTCCATCACCTATGAACTTTTAAACTCACTTATATATTTTTCATTTCGCTATATTTTTTCTCTCTTTTTTATTTTTTTTTTTATATATTTAAGGGATGATAGGGTTGTCAATTATTATATAGTTTTACTGTATTTCCTGATTGACAAAAGTCTTCGTTTCCTTTGTTAAATTATCTCTTATTTTCTCAAGTTCATTTTCTTTTGTTGCTCTTTTTATAAGTCATATCGTTTCCCCTTCCTCTACTTTTTAATATGCTACTCTTATTTCTTTGTCCATTTTGTATGATTTTTATGAATCAACTCTTTTAAGTCTTCTTTTAGTCATAAATAGGGCAACTTGCTCTAGTCAAATTTTATTATTTGCAAAGAGAAAATTTCTATCTTTTTTCTTATGCCAATTCCTGGGCTAGTTCTACCAACCTGCATTTCTCACATGTATCCTGTTGTGTTTGCATTCAAACTCAACATACTATTTGTAAATCAAAATCTATTTTTTTTCCTTTTTCTTGCCTTTTTCATTCCCAAATTCATACCTACCATGCCCGCCTTTAATCTTAATATATATCCTTGTGTATTTTCATTTAAACCCAACTTCATATTTCAAATCTGCCTTTTCTTTTTTATACATATTTTTTAACTGTTACGCAATTTTTTTCTACGTATGTGCAATATAGTTTTATAATTTAATCCATGAAAAATAATCTTTGATTCAAACGTTCTACTTCAGCTGTTTTGCTTAAGCCTAAGACTGCTTTGACTGCCTCTTGCAGCCTACCTGTCGTATTTTCTCGGTACCGAGAAAAATTTTTGTTGAGAACTACACTTCTTGGTCCATGTCTTAGTTTTGAACTTCCAATGCATATAATTTAATTTCTAACAGATCATTTTCTATTCCTTTTTCATTTCTAAAAATTTACATTTTTTATTTATATTTTCTTCCAGTATATTTTTTCCATTATATTTATGTAAGTCTTTCTGCATATTTTTGTGTCTTCTAAATGCGCGGTGCATATAACATCGTGATCAGATAATTCAAGACAGTGAATTTTGAATTTGCTTACTGTTACAATTCCTGTATCATTTTAGATCCACGTATCGTCTATATTCTATATAAATAAACTTCAGGCTTCATGGCCACCCTTGCCTTACCTATTTCATAGTTTTAAATAAGTTTGTTAGCCCCAGGCCGTAATTGACTGTTTTTCTGTACATTTCTATATTGTTTTCAACATTTAGTCATTTTTATACCTATCCCTTTAAAATCTAATTTCACCTGGAAAATTTCTCTACAGATGTTATCAAATTCCGTTTAAAAGTCTACAAACCAAGCAAATTATTTATTGACGACTTCCTCTAGAAAATTTGTAACTAATTTATTTAGTACAATCATAACATCTAATCATTCCTTTTGCTCTTATGCCAGCCTAACTGTCTCGTTTTATTTTTTACTGCTCCACTTATTTTTCTACTTTTCCAGCGATTAGAATTGCTAAAATCTTGAATGCTACGATATTATTTGTGTTAGTCTATTAGCTATAAAGAATGTTTGTCAAATAAATCTTCCAAATTATTTGCAGATTCTTGAAACAGTTCTACATAATTCTGTCTTCTATGTATTTTCTGTTTTTTTTTTTTTTTTCCGTATCATATGTATAATTGATGTCTCTTAATAAATTTTTTAAAATTATTCTTTGATAGTGTTCTCCTCATGAGTAGCTCCTTTTTTTTTTATGTTTTGATATTTTAATAGCTTTCAATAACTCATTTATATTTTGCTTTTTGCTACTTTGCTTAGTTTGTTCAGGCTTGATTAATTTTTTTATTTCTTATTATTCCATGCATCGTTTGTACGTTAGTCTTTAATTTTATTTGTACTCTAAGTTTTATTTTTTTAGTATTATTTTGTTTAACCTATAATTATTTTATTTTCTGCTCCATTATTGCAGAATTTTGCTACATTTTTATCATTTTTAGTTTCCTGACGATCTGTGTAATTACATTACGTAACCTGTCCCATTTTTTGTGGTATTTATTCCATACGTAGATTGGCCCGACTGCGCGCTCTGCTAGTGAATCTCCAAATTTTTAATATTTATAAAATAAATCAGATTATTAATTATCATATAAATATGTAAAAATTTTTTTATAAGATTAGCAATTACTCACTTAGTTATTAAAGAAGCTTGAATTTGCTTTATTGTAATAGATAGCTGGGCAGAGGAGGGGAAAAGGAGTTTAGAGGGGAGTTAAGCTAATTTTTTTCGGGATTTTTACGGTAAAAATAAACGAGATTTACCTTATTTAGAGGGGGAGCGGGGAAGAAATAGTGCTTGCGCTAGATCCATACACCTATATATTATGGGAAAACTTTAATTAAATAAATTAAACTTAAAATTTATAGAAAGTGTGACTGAACAGTTTATATCTTAGAAACTAATAGTGCAGTAAAAGTTTGCGATAAAACAACAAAACAATTTTAGGTAGTAGCTGGAATGATGTTTGGATAAAGTCTGATAAAGAGCTGGGAGAGAGGGGAGGAGAACAAGTAAGGAAGGGGGGTTGAGCAGGGATGCGTTAACCCTAATTTTTTAGAAGCAGCATTTTACGGTAGAAAGAACAGAGATTAAACTGATTGAGGATGAGAGAAAATAAGAAGAAGAGGGGTCAGAGAAAGCTAGTTACATACATTACAAAAAGTAAGTGTGTGAACGAATGTGGCACGTGAAAACGCGATATTACTGATATTGTTGGTGTAGAAAGTTGTTTTAAAATAATCGAATGCTTTGATAAGAGTGAGCAGTCTCTTACCAGCCAGCCTGGCCACATGTCAGTCCTCGTCATTATGTTCATCATCATAAGCATAATTCCTATCCTCACCCTCATACTCATCATCATTATTATCGACATTATCAGCATCATCATCATCATCATAATCATCATTGTTATCATCATTAACATCATCATTATTGCCCTCAACCTGTCCCAGATCTTGGCCTTAACCATATCATAATCATCATAATTTTAACCTAACCTCACCCTAATCCTCGTTATCATCATCAACATAAACATCATCATCATCATCATCATTATCATGATGAAAATAATCATTATCGTCAATATCATCATCCTAAAAATTATCATGATCATCGGCGTCATTGTCATCGTCTTCATCATTGTCATATTTATCATCCTCATCATGATCATCATCGTTCTCATTATCATCATCATCAACGTCATCATTTTTATCATCAGCGTCATCATTAGGGTCATCCTCATCATTATAATCATCGTCGTCTTCGTCATCGAGATCGTACTGGATCTTATCGTGATCATCATCATCACCATTATCATAATGATTATGATCATGATTATCATCATCATCATGATTATCATCATCATCGGCGTCATCCTCATAAGTATAATCATCGTTATTATTATGATTATAATCTACATCTATATAATAATTATTATCATCATCATCATCATCATCATCATCATCATCATCATCATCATCATCATCATCATTATCATAACTAACATTATCATAATCTTTATCATTATCAACATCATCCTTGTCATCATCATCTTTATCATTCTCATCATATATATTATCGTAATCATCATTATAATTGTCATCGGCGACATCGTCATCTGAATCACCATAATCAGCATCACCATTGTTATTATTATTATCTTTAACATCAGCAGCACTGACATCATCATCGTAAACATTATTATCATTATCATCATCATCATCATCATCATCATCATCATCATCATCATCATCATCATCATCATCAACAACAACAAAATCATAATCCTCATCATTATGATTTTCATCGCGATCATCTTCAAAATTATCATCATCATTCTTGACATCAGCGTCATCGGCATCGTAATCATC
>JAPYYV010024825.1:0-19225 GCA_030522625.1 Copidosoma aretas
AGTTTCGCCGTTTCGGACTCCCCCCCCCCCCTCCTTCCCCGCGGCCGATAACATTTTTCAGATCGGAGATCCATACACGTGTGTAAAGCGGGCTCGATTCGACGGAAAATCCGCCCGCCCCTTCTTCACGGGCCACCTACGCGGGCTTCGCCGGGGAAAATTCAATTTCCATCCGGGCGTTTGGCTTTTGAGTAATGAGCAGCGGGCGCGCGCGGTGAGCTGCCGTAATGGCAAAAAAGGGGTTGCCCCGGAGGACGGGGGGGGGGGGGGGGGGGGAGGTCTAATGCGGATTTATTAATCCGGAGGTTCGCGCTGCAGTTTTCGCGGGGGGGGGGGTAAGAGCGTTCCGATCCACTTTTCGAATTGACGCGGTCGTTTATTCTCGACCTCGACAGTTCGTTCCTTGCAATGGTATTTTACTGGAGGAATTTTTGTTTTTCGTAAAGCAGGGTTCAAATATATTTAATTGTCGAATTAACCGGTCGCAAATAAATTTGTCGATTCGGATATGGAACGATATGGTACAGGGGTCAAAGGTGAGGAGAATGATCACTCGAAAGATTACGTAACTTTTCGCAGAAGAGTGTAATTTTTTGCAAATAATATTCAATCCACAATTAATTCGCGTTTTGATCGATAAAAGTCAATTGTTGGTCGGGATTCATGTCAGTTAATCATGATGAATGAAATAATTATAATTCAATGAACTGAATAATCTATTTGAATCTAACTGAACAATTCTTTTCACCGCTTTCGTATAATTAGTTTAGCATTCGCTGATATAATTCGAATGAGTTGCAATAACGAAGATAGTAGCTTTAAAATGAAGTAAGTGCATCACGCGTTCGCTTCGCGATGAACTGACCGACCCCATACTTTTCCTTCCACATTCAATTAGAAGTAAAACCGAGAGAGGAAACTCTTCGCACAGGTGCTTTTCATTCGGTTCGAAAAGAGCTACGAGCCATCAAAGACCTCGAGGAGCTGGAAACTTTATTCCCAGTGCGCTAACGGTCGATCGTGAAAACTCTCTTTCGTTAATTTCGACGAACAAATTAATTTGCAAGCAATTTATCCCGCCTCATTTCTACGGTATCAATTAATCGCATGATGATTTCCTCGAACTGGGGCAAAGTTGGTTTTTGTCCACGGGAGAGGGTGTGCTTTTTCCCATCCGCGCGAGCATCGAAGGCGACGGAAAATCGATGTTTCGCTGAAAGTACTTACGCGCTGCTGCTTTTTCTCCTTCCCCCTCTCTGAGCTCCCGGCCGGTTGATTTATGACCCTTCAACTTTTCGGAAGTTTATTAATTTGACTTTGAGAGAGTAAGTGCGGGAAAACCAATCTCGCCCCTTACAGCTCCATACCTTGTGTTTTCTGCCCGTGCCCGTGGATTAGGCCATCCGCGCGAAATTTAATCGCGCGATTGGCTCGCACGGTTTTTAAAATTTTATTCATTTATTCACATCCATGTGTAGGCTATACGTCTCTGCAGCGCGCTGACGCGATACGCTCTGTCGGAAATTGGGATATTTTACGGTTTCATCAAATAATGTTCTTCGCTCGCGAAAACTCGGGCAAAGAGAGAGAGGAGGGATTGGATTAAAACTTCATTAGCGGCGGCCCCATAACGAGCATAATCATGGAGTAATTTGCAATTGTGAGGCTGACGCCGGTGGCGCCTCGCGTAATCGGATGACAAATTTCATTTTTCGTAAAACGATTCGCTTGACTCGGGATGTGAGTAAACAATGGCGATACGAGTGCCGTTTTATTTTTGAAATTTGTTACAATTTTAATTCCCCCCCCTGCCCAAATTATCATCGTTACATATCCCACGAGATTACCGTACGATTTCGTAAAGCGCGAGCGAGAACGTTAACGAGGCTCGGATGCGTATCTGATACGCTGTACTGATAATGACCGAACTAATGAGCAATTTATCGATCAAACGGAATGATGATAATAATAATAATAGTGATGGTGCACAATTTGAAAACTTAGATTTAAACATCTCGTTACTCTGTAATTAAAAATCGTGTCCTAAACTTGGTGTGTATACACGCATCCGACGACACACCTGACGCATTAAATTCTCAAAACTCTTTGTCGCAATTGCAGCGTCGCAGATTACACGTTTTATCATCAGGAGAGAGCGAGTCCGCGATCGCATTTCCTTTTTCTTCTTTTTTTTTTTTTTTGCACCTAATGCAAATCTCGATTTTTTCAACACCCACGACTCTTCGCGCTTCCCAAACCTGTGCGACCTCGGTACTCGACAGCTGCTCATAAATATCTCCTGCACCACGAGCGAAGGGACAAACAACTCCCGGCGGACAGATCACGAAACGATCACCGCGTTCTGCCTGGTTTTCCCAGTTCCTCTCGCGGACCTTCCCAACCACAGGCGGGATGAGAAAGTTGTCCGGGCAACCCTCACGAGATAAGAGCTGGAAAAACCCTCGGTGATTCGCCCGTCCCTCCCTGGCCCTTTTTTCCGTTCGCAGCGCGACGATTTGCTCGCCCGAGTTTTCCGCGAGCCTCGAAATAATCCCATCCATGACCTCCCCCCCCCCCCCCCCCCCCCTTTTGGGCCCCTACCGGGCCCGCTTTTCCTGCCCCTTTTCTTTTTTTTTTTTCCCTTTTGGTGGGAGCGGGGGGGTGCAAACCTCGTTCTTGCTCGTTTGGCTGGAAGCGGGGCTGTGCAAACACGCCGGGGGTCGCGTTGCGTCGAAAGTTCGTTGGGGGGGGTGTGGAGGTCGAGTAGCTGGTTTTGGATGGTTGGACACCAAACGAAATGCTGGGGTTTTGAGCTTGTGCGTAAGTATTAAGCACGAGTTATACTTGAATTGGCGTAGCCAGAGTTAACGACAGTGCATGCATGATGGTAAACATTGATAAATTATCCATGGAAAATTATTTAATTGGCTTTAATCGAGTAATCTTCTACAGAAAAAAAAATGCAGTAAAGACCTCGCGTGAAATATTGCATTGCAGATTTAACGAGCCTGCAATATAATCTTGGGCTTATCGTTCATTAACAATTGATCGGTCTTGTTGTTCTAAATGACTAATAATTGGTGATGGATCTTATATGCTCTTGAAACATTCGTTAACACTATATAATTATCATGAATTTTGTAAAATGAACAATCCCAATTGGAAAATACGAATGTATTGTTCAACACACTGGCCCTGGAAGAGTTACAAAATTGTACCAGAATGTTTTAAAACAACCCGGTAAGAACAAAAAATACAGGGCAAAAATGAATTCAAGTCCGAATCTAAAAAGCCTTTTAGTTTGATAGCCGAAAGTTATTGCGGTGGCAGTCAGAACTTTTTAGACCCTCTAGGTATAATGCGACTGCGGAAGGGTCGGGTGATGGTGTGCGCGTGCGTGCATATACTTATACACTGCAGTGCCACGCGGTCGCTGGGGAGTCTCTTTTCGTTGTTATATACGTGTATGTATATATATATATCTAGGAATACGCTGAGGGTAGAAAGTTTTCAGCTCCCGTCGCAGTGACAATAAAGAGGATGGTGGCACCCTTTGGATAATTATAACAAAAAAGTCTCTTTCCGCTCTCCTGGCTTCCGATTGTTTTTGTCTCCGTATTGTGTGCACGTCCTTTTGATACTTTTTACTCGAAGTTACGGAAATTTGTTGATAACGAATTAATTGAAAAAAACTGCTCATTAAATTGGCGTGGTATTTTTTTTTTTTTTTAATTGAATCAAAAAGCCTTAAAATGTAGATGACGATCAAACAGAGGCTAAATAAATGGACGCGACAGTATTGTTTATTGGTCTCTCTGACTGACAAATATTCTCACCGACCCGGGCTGATTTTACCATGCAAACTTTAGCACCACTGTCGCTTATAAACTAGATTAAAATCAGAATGATTGATTAGTCGTGATAACCATGAAGTGCACTGTTTGAAAATTAATGTCGTTCGAGTTTAAATTGCTTTTTAATTAAAAAATACTGCAATTGTGCTCATTAGTTGAACTCATGACGTATCGTGGTGTATCATCTGTTTTATCTCCTAATGCGGCGTTCATTATAACACAATATCGCGACGGATTATTTCGAACAGCTATCTCATTTAATATTACACGTATACGTGTGTATATATATTCTGTGTCCGAAGGAAAAAAAAATCAATTAAAAAATGCAGTCCGTTAAAAGCCTTCATGCAAATTTTAAGCCGGTGCCAGCTTTTCTTATCTCCCACTCAGACGTGCACTCCTATATACCCACCCGAGCGAGTTGAACGAGCGTCCCTCGCGTACACACATACTCGCCAAACAACTTCCATAATGGTGCGAATCAAATTAAACTTCAAATGAACAAGGCCGTAGTCGTCGTCGTCGTCGTCGTAGAAACTCCCTCTCCCCCCTTTCTCTCTCTCTCTCACCTCGTTGTCCCGCCGTTTCTCCGCTACTTTGGCCTTTTTTTCTAAAATCCCTTTACTCCTCTGCGCTACGACGACGCGGTCTTCTTTTTTTTTTTACCCTTTGCTTTGGCGAGCGCGCGAAGTTAGCCGCTCGTCGTGATCTGTTTACCTTGTTATCACGAGATTCGTGTCCCGCCAATCCTGTTTTGTTGCTTGGAGTACTTATTCTTGGCTACGCTCTTACAGGAAAAAATAAGTTTACTAAGTGATACGCGAAACGTTGGTGATGCATCAGTATTTTTTTTATTTCGTAAGTATCGGTTCATTTTTATTTTTCTATAATTTATTTTTTCATTTTTGCCATGATAACGAGTAAAAAATGATTTCAATGAGATGCTTGCTTTGAAAAATGTTATGGTTCGTAATAAATAACATTTCTGAGGTTATTTATTTCTTTATACATTTTTGTAGGCATTTAACGTTTTTTATGTCAAATTATTTTTAAATTATGGTAAAATAACTATAAATAAATAAATATTTTTGCTCAAAACTTAAAATTATACTTTTTTAATGGTTGAATAAAAATAATAAATTCACAGAAACCATTCATTTTTACAAAAAAAAAAACACATAAAAAATTCAACGAAGAGAGATGTTTTTCACATTGAAAATGCCAGCTAGGCAAGCACTTTTAGTTTTCAAAAGGAAACATCTCAAACATTCATGTCCCTGAAGTTTGCTCGCAACATTCCCTTGAAATATGAAATTTTATGGGAAAATGGCAAGACTTGCAAACTCTTAATATAAACGAATTTCATAAACGATAAAGTAGCTAAAGAGCATGAAGAGTTGCCACAAGTTGTGAAGCACGTGACCTCCGTGCGCACAGTTTGTCTTTGCGATCAATAAGTCACTGACACGCTGAACTCTTTCGTAAACACGCGAATAAAATTCGTAGACGTCAGCAGATTTTAGCACTTTTATTTTTTATTTGTCATTTTTATAATTTATGATGTCTGAAAAATGTATAAAAATTAACTTTTTAATTGTTATGAGTTAAATAAAAAATAACCTTGTTCATTTAGAATGTACGTGGAGCGCTATAAAAATTACATCATAAATTTAATCCTTCAACAAACAACCCTGTACATGCGATTACGTCATTTATGTACTATTAAAAGAAAATGATAATATTTCAATTGAATTTTAAAACTACTGTGCTAAAAATTAGATCTTATAAAAACATCAGATTAATTTTTATTTTCATCGAGTTAATTTTGTATTTTTTTAAAAGCAAGTTTATTTTTATTCAAATTCTTTCCATATGAATAAAAAAACTAAATTGGTATCGACTGCAGCGAGGAATTTCGTACCTTTTGAAAACAAACAAGCAGTAGAAAAATAATACCTTTGAAAAAAATATTCGAGTTCACAGACGCAACTTTGCAGCATTGATGCGTGATCGTTTTAAATTGCGAAAAAAAACACGCAGAAGAAGCCTTTCACGATTTCGGCGAATTTTCAGTCATGTATACGAAATAGATTGCGCAAACATTGACAGAGAGGAGCAGGATATAGAACTGCATGCTGGCTGTTTTAGCCGCCCCACCCGTCATCGAAAATTCGATCGATATGAATTTGTGCGTACGTGTGCTCTCGCGTATTGACGTTTGTCTCGTTTCGAGTGGCGAGAGAAAACGAAGTACATACCAACCATCGAGTGTGTGGATAATTTGTTGCAAATGCACGTTGGCTGTAGCAAATGCAATTAGAGATTCATTGGCATTTTTATCGTAGGACTTTAAATCGGATGTATGAAAAACGAATTGCTACTGTAACATTTTGATGACCACTTCGTTTTTTGTTTGATTCATTCGGGCAATTTCGTTAGAATTAATACTTGAAGCATAAATAACAATTTTTACGTAGAATTGTTTACCTCGTTATAACGCAGAATATCTTATTGAAAAAAAAAAATATAATCCAATCAATTAATATTGTGTTATTTTGTATGATTGTATCCTTGTGTGTATAATAAGAAACACTGTCTTACAAGAAAAAAACTAAGTAAATAGGATGAATTGTTTGGAAAAAAAAAAACTATTTGAAAAAATGAAAGATTACCAACTTTTATATTAATGCACACAGCGCAGTGACAAAAATCACACAATAGCAACTGTTAAAATATATGTCATATATTACACACAATCGACAGTAAAAGCCACGTAAAAGTAAAATAACAAACACCAGAAAAATATGAAAGCATCGTACTGTAAAGAAATTGAGTAGTACGTGGGATGAGAGCAAAGTAGCGAAAAATATAAAAAGAGAAAAAAAAGGGAGAGTCGAGATGTCGAGATCGATGCTGCCGGCTGTAGTCGTGAGCGGAGCGAGGGAGGGCGAATTCAATCTCGGAATAGACCTTCACCCCCCTCGTCGTTAGCGTCAGAGCGACACTTTTGATCCTTTCTTTTCTTTTTTCCATTTCTTTATACTTTTCCTCTTTTCTTCAACCATAGTCGTTCATTTCTATTTCCAACCCACTGTACGCTCTTTCGTGATATTCGCTCGTCCATCTCCTCATAAATACCACTTCGTACCCCTTTTAGTGCAAAATTTGCTGCGTACTCTAGGTTTTAGTCACCAGTTTTTGGAATTTTTTTTCTTTTTAGACACTGTGTACTATTTTACAAAAATGAAACAATGGTTGCTAATGTTTCTGTTCAACAAAATAAATATAATTTACATCGTCTCCCAAGCGAGGCTTTTTACGTATTTTAAAAGGGGGCTTTTATTATTATGAAACTTATTATATGTAGAAAGTTGTTTTACTACTGAAAACATCAAATATTCAACAATACTTCATAAACCATCCACAAATTTTTAAATGACAGAACGTTTTAAATCATGACATCAGGTTACAAAAATCGATATGTTTATCTTCATTATACATGTGTCAATAGTCATTTTCGGATTTACATAGTTTTTTGTTAAACTTGTTAATGGAAAAAAAAGTACATTACGCACCAAGGGAGGGAAAGTAAAGAATGCTCTAGATCACACGTGCATTGCTGCTCGAGGCGAAGCCGAGGGTGGCAAACGTGTGATCTGAGCATTCTTTATTTCCTCCCGTGGTGCGTATACGATTTTTCATCAATCCTGCGCCGGAAGGAGGGAAGGAGGAATTTTTTTCCCGCGATGAGGGAGAAAAGTTCCTACTTCCGTCGCAGTATGGTGAAAAAACTTTTAATGCGTTGAATGGACCGAACTATACGTTTTCTGATAAACTAGTGAGTACTTTGTGAAATTAACCAAACTTGACAAGCGGTTTTGATAGACCAACACTCGTGTTCACTTAAATAATCGATTTTACAGAAAAATTCGTTTTCCTCTCAAAATTAAACTTTTTTAATTAAAAAAAAAAGCAATTAGGTGCAAATAAAAAAAAAAAACGCGAGAAACGCAGAGAGAATTTGAATTAAAACAATAAAGTACAATTATATCACCTTCATTTACACTCCTAAATTGAAATTCTTGATGAAATATGTAGATAACCAAAGTCTCGAGAAGCAACTCATCAGGAAAAATGAACAATAAACACATTAAAGATCGAAAACCATTTTAAAATGAAATACATTATGCAAAACACTTTCTGTCTTCTCTATTGGAATATGGAAGTGCTCTAGATTTTTGTGTGCGTCTCACGTGAAAAGTAAATTTGTACTACCTTAGTGTCCTACTTAGGTTGAATTGAATTTGTTAAAGATATACTTTTTTGTCCTCTCGTTTCAGCCATTTAGAAACTTAAAAGTCCCTCCATAAACGCGATAAAAAGAAATTTATATTTCTATGAATAGTAATTCTGTTTCACAAAGTTTCAAGAAAGAAAAAGCTTTGCACATTTCAAAGCGAGTAAATGCAATCGGCAGATGCTTCTGTTTATTTCTCCAAATTGAGTTTAATTAAATTGACATCATGACAGAAATGGCACTAGTATAAATTTATTTCAAGCTTTACCTCTGCAAGTTCCGAGCGTATCGTTATTCGATTGAATAAACAGCACCAGCATTCACCCGCCACGTTTCTACTTTAATCAATTAATCAATAACGCATGAAGTTTTTACTGAAATGAATATTTTATTTTCATCGAATAACACGTTCATCCCGGTAATTTTACCGTCGGGTAAAATTGAAACGGATTGATGAATAATAAAAGTATCGTATGTTTATTTATTTTACAAAATTAGATTATTTATTTAATAGATATTGTACAGATCGATATCGGTTCTGCGTTTGAAAAAAAAAAATTCATGTAAATCGATGAAAAAGAACCTTCAACTAATTTAACACAGTTGTTCCAATAAATAAAAAAAGATTGTTCCAAAAAGTCAATTTAACTGTGCAGTTGAGAAAACATGCGATGAATGCGCACTTTCCGATTAAAACACTTTCAATCGTAAACTGTAAAAAAATAAATATAAAAATAAATGAATAAAATTACACACAATAAGTTGTACGATTTATAGCTGCAATACGGCGAGCACAAGAGCATGCGGCACACACACACACACACACACACACACACACACACACGTTGCAAAGAAGTAAGAGTACGATGACGAAACACCAACTTTCTTTTCGCTCGCTCGGTCAGAAAATAATAATCGCTTCGACGTAATTACCTATTAAGCACTGCAACGTTCAATGAATCTCAGGCGCACTCTTATATGCATAAAAAAACCGTAATCTTTGCGTGGCGATTTGTTTCACAAATTTTTCTGCGCACGCGGCGGCGAGAG
The DNA here is from genome assembly GCA_030522625.1 of Copidosoma aretas. Classification (NCBI taxonomy): domain Eukaryota; kingdom Metazoa; phylum Arthropoda; class Insecta; order Hymenoptera; family Encyrtidae; genus Copidosoma; species Copidosoma aretas. Next base: position 9,202 of record JAPYYV010024825.1, read on the forward strand.
TGGTATTCGTAGCCGGAAAATTCATTAGCGGTGTACGCAAATGCGCGACTGGATTAAATTGCGGCGCAGGCAGGCAATTTTGAGGCGCACGGGATAATGCAAGGTTTTTCTTTAATTAACGTTTAATTAAATTCTTGCGTTTGATCGTCGACCTCTCTTCTCTGCTCTTCCCCTCCTGGTCTTTGTGGAAAAGCGATACTAGCACGACCGAATGAGATGTAGTGTTTCATTGTTTCATTTTGTTTATATCTATTTTTCTAGTATTTATAGCTATTTTTCTAAATTTACTTTATCTCAGCAAAACTTGGTATGTTGGATTATAAAATTTTTCATGAAGCAAAAAGGTACGGAAAAAAAAAAATTATATAACATTAAGAAACACAGCGTGAATATAATTTCTTTCAAATACAATAATTGAGATAGCTGTAGAAGAAAAGGCGTACGTCACGAAACCGCGAGCATAATTTTAAAAGACTTACACGAACTGGGTCAGCTCAAGTTTCTCAATATTGATTTTCCTATCCATTCACATGACCCCCCAATTGAATTAAACCCACTTAAACACATTATTGTCGTATAATCAACATTTCTCGGTTGCGGAAATTCAGTTGTTCTGAAACTGTAATTGACCCAGCTGCAAGTTTGCTTACTTCTCGAGAAAGTTTTCTTCCCGCTCATCATTAGGAATTAAATGAATTCATCGAAGTTCTCTCCCGCACCAAAGTAAACAATAGTAATCATATGAAACCTACAAATGCATAAAATTGTATTATTAATGAATTACTATTTTTATATTTTATTATTTTATCCTACAACTTATAAACTCAATACGTTTTATTATATTATCATTATTGCATGAACACGTCGAAATCAAGTTGTATCGAAATTTCTGAATTTTTTATCCGAAAATATTGGTAAAATTTAGAACCACTGTTCTTATTTTGTTTACATATTCTAAAAAAATAAAAAAAAGGTTTCTCTAACGAATCGTAATAATATCTGCGAAACAATTAAATTTTTTCACGATAAAAAGTTGATAAGTGCGTGTACATAGCTAAAACAGGACAAAAGTTACTGTGAAAATATTTTAAAAAAAAACCAAAATCACTGACGACGACATAACATCGAGCGGCATGTTTTTCGCAAGCACAGCGCAAAAAAAAAAGGTCGCCACGGGAAAATTTTTTCCCCGAGAAAAAGGAATCATACAATGAGCGCATATTAAAAAAGACAGCTGAGATAGGAGAAAAAAGTGAGACGGAGTGGCGGATATGTATATGCACACGGGGTATTGGAAAACGACGACCGACGTGTGCTCTGCAATTTCGCTTCAAACGGAACGCGCGTGCGGGCGGAGGAGGCGTCAGGGGGTCGGAGAGTAGAGGTGGGTGGACGAGTATGTACAGATGGAAGGAGAGAGCACACGACCCGTCCATGTGTACGTCGCGTTGCATGTATGTACGCGTATAGAGCAGCACTGCCAAGCTTCCAAAAGTTAATCAGGGGATTCGCGTAGTCGCGCTGAATGGCGAAATTACGAGAGCTTGTTTTTGGTCGCGTTGCGCGTTGACGGGCTGTCCCGTGAATTTATTGTTTCAGGCGAGGACTTTGATCCCGTTTGATTCATTCTTTTGATAAACTTCTCTGTCTACTTCAAAATTAAAATTATTCCACTGCAACTTTGGAAACTAGTTACTGGGTTGCGTGGAACATATTATTGATGTATTGGTACCGTCGGACGGCCATAACTCCATGTGCAAACTGTAATGACGAATTCAATCAACCAAATCGCACAAATCGATTCTGGCTGCATTTGCATACATTTTGGAATAATTTTACCCCAAGCCAAACAAAATTGATCGGTCCGTTGGATGATATGGTCTATTCATATATTATAATACTACAAATTAACGCAATGTAATGTCCAATTCATCGACCGAATCCCAATTCCAAGCACAAAGCACATTTGTTAAGACGCATTAGTGGCTCTGTCGGAAAATCAATAGATCGGGCGAGCTGAAGTGTCCCTCCATCGAGACCCCGGGAAACTTATTTGTTATACATGAGTCATATTTTTCCAAAACACTTCGTCACCATAAATTTATTATAAGCGCGCTTCCGTTTTTCTTTTTTTTTTTTATCTCTATCCGACATCTACCCTTGTTTGCTTGAGCCCAGCCTTCGAGCTGCTGCTGCTGCCCTGCCAAATACTCCCCGAACTCATTTTTACCCGTCCCTTTTTTTCCCTCCATCTCCCAGCTTCGACTTCCCTCCGTTCTCCCAGTCACCCTCTACCTCCTTACGTGCTATATCTCACTTGGGTTAGCTCACATGAGCCCGGAAGCGTGTGCTCGAGCTGGTTAAACATGAGATCTCCTCTTTTCGTATCCACTCGTGCGTACGTTCGTGAAATGCTCCTGGAAAATCCATACATTTATTACGGCAGTAGGATTCTTGAACTTGTTTAAATTGCTTCTTCCAGTCTCTTCTTAATGTAGGAAGAAACTTTGTTTTTTAAAAAGATTTATTTGCTGTTCTATTATTCTCTTGGCGGTGTTATTTTACACCTTGCAGCTACTGAATTTTCCCTTTTGAAGCACCTTTTGTTTTTTTTACCTACAAAGTATTGTTTCTAAAATAATATACTGAAAAAAATTTGGGCTTTAAATGCACACTAGTGTTTGATATTTCAAGGCATACATTTTTAAAATAATTAATTTTTTTTTACCAATTTCCTCATGCTCACTGTTTATTATTATTATTATTATTATCATCTGCAGTGTGAAAATAATTTTTCTCACTACGTAAATCAAATGGAATAAAAATAACTGTGTAAAATAACAAATACTTATGTCCTTCAATTTCCTTAAAAAAACGGTAATTATTGATTCTTGATGTTTATAATAAAAGATATATTTTTCACAAGTTTTGTCATAGTATGTCGAAGAGTAACCAAAAGAACATCAAAACCCGTTTTCTCCTTTTCTTTTTCAGTGGATATTTGAACGTTCCCGACCGTGATCCGTATCTTGATTTCCCGATGAGTTTGCCGAACATCTTACACCTCTGCACGCAACTCCCGTCTTTTCTCCTAAGCACCCACTTCACCATCAGCTCAGCCCCAGAAACTGTATCCATCTTTGATTCTCTCCTCAAGGTTGGAACGAACGATCGACCTTATTTATCGCCCCTACCTCTTTCTCCTTCGCAGCTTCTGCGTTTCACTCTTGCTTCCTTCAGTCCCAACTGTGCGTACATATAAACACACTTTCATCTTGTTATATTGACGTTCAACTCACCAACGATTAAAGCATAGCCGAAGATCGGAAATAAATATGTCTCTTGTCAACCGTGATCTTTTTTGGGACAACGATAGGGCTTTTTGATCAAAAATGTTTAAAACTTCGGAAATAGACGGACCGTTAAAATACTCCACACTCTCGTTGGAGTAATAAAGTAGATTCGCTTCGATCTATTGGACACGGACGTGCAAAAGAGGGGAAGAGAGGGAGAGACGGAAATACACGGGAGATTTGGAATTCTCCGTGGATTCGACAGCTCGTTTTCACACGGCGAAATAACACGAGCGCGAGAATTGATTCGTATCGATTTTGGGGATATAAAAGAAGTATAAATTTATCATTGAGTTTGGGATTTGATTTTAAAATTGCCTTGGTTAAACTAGGATGGTTGAATTTTCATCAGATTTTTCATGAAAGTCATAGTCATCATCGTCGAATGAACATTAATTTATTGTTGAAAAATGTTGATAGAGATATCTTCCAACTATTTTCAAGTACCAACTTTTTTGTTGAACATCTGAAATCAAATGTTAAAATGTAAATGAAACTATGTGAAGTTGCACTGTAATCCTCAATTCGTAAGCACCTATACGACGCCCGTAAAACTGCAATAATTAATTATACACGCATTAAACATCAACGCGCGGGCCAGGCTCTCGTGATCGCGAGTACACGTAATGCGCGTTGTCGCGTACTTCGGAAAAGTTCATTGACGCGGTGTGTGCAGGCGTAAACTCAAGCGCGCGTGTACAATAATTTAGCGGGTCGTACGTATAATATGCGCTAAAACGCCGATAACGTTCACTAGCAGTTGTGCTTTCTATCGGGAATTTCTGGTCTTTTGGCAAAGGATTTACTCGCGGTGAGCGAATCGAATTGTTTCGAGGAGACGATTGCTTTTTTTATAGTAAAAAGTAAAAGTATACAGAACTATGTGTGCCATTGTAACAGAAGGTACAAGTTCAAATTTGAAATTATTACCGTCTGCGATGGTGTGCAAATTTGCAGAATTTAATTGGAATTTTCAATCATAGCTGGAATTCAGCGTATTTATTTGAACAACTGAAAAGTCGATGCAGCTATAGCTGTACTAGATTACACTGGAGCATTGAAATGAAAGCCATGTTCGAATTTGATTCCATGGAAGCGAGTTTGTTGAATTTTGTAAAGTTTTGAACAAAAACGAGCCGAATGATTGTTCCCCTCATCATTTGCGTAACACGTGTTGATTAATCTGCTCTCAATACCCTGTCGCTGTTTCAAAAGTATTAATTACGAGAATTATACTCCGCTCAAAGCTTTGATCGAAAACGAAATTTTAATCAACCTGAGCATTAATTAATGCGTATTCGTGGAATTCCCGCTCGTGTTTTGATTTTATAAAATATTTTATTAAATATAAAAATGATACAGAAATATCAAACATTTTTTATTTAACAAAAAAAAAAAAAAAAAAAAAAAACATTAATAATAAAACACCAAAACAACTTAGTTAATTTTTTTATTCAAACGTGTAATTACATCGCTTCTCAAACAACTATCTGAATTCGAGCCAGTATTTTTCTATATTTATCATTAACACCGTCGATCATTTTAAAAGGCAATCTGTCACTTTTAATCTTCATCGCGAGCTTCGTCAAACACGTGTTCCTCATTTTTCACCAATCTTTGCTCTCCTTAGCCCTAACGTCCCGTGTTTACGGTTGCGAAAGCAATGGCCGCAGTTGGTGCATGCATCACCGAGCGGATTTAGCGGTCCCTGCCCAGCAGCCAGCGCGCGCGTCGTGTCATCGTCATCGATCATGCACACATGTTGACCGCTGCAGGGACTTGTGAAATGGAATGGCTGATTTTCCACGCCCTTGTTGATCAACATTGAATCATGCAAATTGTGTGCTTCGCCCCGATGTGCTCGCGTCATCGGAATTTATTTGGTCATTTGTTTTAGCCCACTCCATCCGCGCCACTTTCTCAAATCGGTATATATATATGATTCGTTGAAAGTATAAAATGATTTGTAGGAGAATAAAATTCATCGTTTGAATAATTTTCAACTCGAATGATGATTTTAATGCACATTAATTATCAGTAACCGACAAACCGACAAACCATTATCACGCGATTCCCTCGGGCGATCGATAAATTCGCGAAACGTGAGCAATGAACTCTCCGTCTCTGCCGAAACTAGTATCCCTTCTTCTGATTTTTCCCAAGACCCTACCATCTCACGACAAAACAAACGCACGACGAAATATCGCCAAACGGACACGGGGGTCACTGACACCCGAAGCGTACTCCACGCACCCACACACCTCGGGATACCAAGCAATATATACACGCGTACTCGCCCGATCCTCCGTCTTTGTCCGGCACTTCACGGCACCGCTCGCCACCCACACCGTGTTGTACGACGCGGTCCGAGCGAGGGGGTACAGGAGGGCGCACGGAGAATCCTATCTAATGCTCCAATCGATACGCGCTTAATTAATCAGACCACTCCGGCCCCTCGCTCTCGCATAGTTATCTCGTTTTTTCCCCCCACCCCCCGCGCGGCCCTTAAGCTCGTTCAGTTTTGCCTCGAGATTCGCTGGATTGAGCCCCTCTCGTGCACACGGGATACTTTGCGCGCCGGTTAATGGGCGTTATGGAGCGCGAGTCGGCGCGAGTGATAAAGCTCGGGCGCTTCCTTGGGTGGCTGATGATATTTCCTATCCGTGGTCATTTGGTGATTTCGGTTTTCCTTTGCCTGAAGGAAAGGCTGAAATGAACTCTGGCCAAGTTCGGATGATTCGAATCGATTATTATAAAATATGTCTAATATCGACGATTGAAATCGTTGCTAATGATTTTTCTTTTTCCGTATGTTTCAGGTAAGCCAAGTTGATACTCGACTTTTGCGTATAGATTGTGTGCATCGGCTCGAGGTCGTGAGTACAAACAAGATAAATATTTTTCAATGTTTTTCAAGGTAATTTACACATTAAAATATTTGTTCTCGTTGATTCTGAAACACGTAGTTTTTTCTTTATTTTTATTTTAAATCATAGAGATACTTGTGGCTGTACATCATCGTTAACATTCGTATTTGATCAATCACGAAATCAAAATAATGTATACGAGGGACGCACCAATGTTGTCTGTGATCTCGTATTATATTACACATCACGATTGGACTGATTAATAATTTAATTGAAGAGTTCCAACTGTTTACGAAGAGTTCCCGACGAAAATGTGTTAATTATTTTGGCTGAAACATTTACCGATTAAACTTTATGATCCCGTGCTTTGTCCCGTGATAGGAAAATCAGAGAGAGCGTCGTGTCTCTCTTGTAAAGAGCTCCAATTACCATTTCAAAGGACCTGGCTACCGTCTCTGTGAAAATTTATAAACGCTCGAGTGAAAATCAATACCATAGAAATTTAATGCACACAACAGAATAGCCGTAACCGTGCTCAAGCTTTTAAAATGGCATAAAAATAGTCCATGCTAATAACCGTGCAATTTTGTCGAGAAAACTTAATTAAAACTTAATTGTAGAATTAAATTTGCATTACGCTCTATCGCGAATTTTCTAATGATTTCGCTTAACAAAGTAAACAAGGTTCCGTCGCAACTTTGAGAGTAGACATTTTCATTCCACCGCTCGTCCCGAAAATTCCCTTTCCGCCGATATAAAAGTTTTTTATTGTCGAGCCGGATAGTTCATAAGTCGATAAAATAGTGCTTCTGGTTCCATGATTCTCAACCGACATACTTTGGAGGAGTTTCCGAAATTGGAGCTCCAAGTTCGGTCTTTCGTCCGTTCGACGCGTGTTATCGATTTTATATTATTGCGCAAAAGCGACTTTTCAACTGAAATTCTTGCTCCGTTTTCTCTTCATTTAAAATTGAGTGCAATCCAATTGAATAAAAAATTACACGGCGATACATTACACATATTTTTGAGAATGTTCTCGCATCGCTAGAGTATCCACGATGTTACGTAATAATAATAATAAATAGTTCGCTGTTAAATAGTTGAAAATTGGGTCCTAATTTAAGTTATTGTTGTGAATTTGCCGTGAGATACGATGAGTCACGATAGGTTCAATAGTCAGTTACCATTTCACGAAAAGTACAGTCTCGTATTCGAAATAAATCTATTTCCAAAACTTACCAAGCTGCAAACGGTAGGACAAAACGTCAATCGACGAGTCCCGCGCTCCGACACTGTTTGCATCAATAAAGCAGAAAGTACACTCGCGGCCGAACCGCACAACTATGCGCGTGCCGTGAGGTCGCGGACGCGCCGCTGCAGCCACGCACATGGACGAGAGGGGGAAGGGCGGGCGGAACGGAGTGTCGGAACGATAACGAGAAAATCGATCGGGCCGACCGGCCGTGCACACACACACCCGCGCCCTGCACCCAAAGAGATGCACGTATGTACATGCATACGTAGAGATCCGCGGCGCGGGAATGGGACGGGCTCGTTCCCGAAGAGAGAGAGAGAGAGGGAGCGAACTTTCGGAAAATTAAACCGCCCCGCCGGTTACCGCCGCGCGCGCGACCCGCGCAAGTTCTCGAATATCGCATACGTGCGGATGAAGTTGGTTCTGGGGGCAAAAAGTTTGCGCAGCCTGGGCACGGGCGTCGGTGCTCAAGCCCGTGTGTGTGCGTGTCATGGCGCACTCCGAGCTTTTGTTTCTTTCTCTCGTTGGCTGTTCGGGCAGCTTACGGTGTACACAGGTTGGGGGGTCGGAGAAACTTTCGTCGCGAGCGTACGGATTATTAAGCTTGGATTTTTGGTACGTTCCCCGCTGATCTGGCGTTCGTGTCGGTTTCGTCGATTACGCCGTTGCGTCTGTAAAATGGTACACGTTTCATCTTGCGAATCGGCGATTCGAAATGGCATGGGTCGAGAGCGAGGCAATCAAATCCATTCTCGTTTGCTTTCCCTGGATCACGTACTTTGGGTCGATGAGGACTCTTCCATTCGTCCGCGAATCCATCAACTTTTTACACAAATAGCAGATCTATTTTTTTGTCGCAACACTTTTTATTTTATCTCGTGGTAATTTACATCCAAAATCACGTTTCGAATGATTTTGTACTGAAGGTATATTATATCCGATTGCCAAGCAATAATCGAAGAAATCCATTACCTTCTCACGCATACGTACAAATTCGTCATTAAACTCGTTCGCATTTCGCAGTCGGATAAACAATTCATTGGCTGTATTGTAAATTTGGGCGCTATTTGCATAAATTACCGTGAATTTCAGATGGAACGGAAAGCTCGGCTCGTACAGTCATTAGCTTGAATAATGATACTCGAATATTGTTTCGGGCAAATTAAATGTAAATACATTTTCGGCCAAACTGTAATTGGTTATCGGCCGTCGAATTATAATTAACGTTGCCCGAACGGCCAAAAATAATGGAGAAAATTAAATACACGACAGAAATAACTTTACGTAAAAATGTCGTGTCTTTTATTTGGTGTTGTTGCTGATATCAAATCATAGTTTAATACATAGTTTAATACATAATTATTTAAAAAAAATGTAATTGTATTTATTTGAATTGTATAATGATAATAATAGATTTATTAATTACTATATTCCTGTTTGCTGCAGCTGTAGTGAGCTTGACAAACTAACTTCATGAATTTTGTCTGTAAAAACAGCGAAAAAGTTTCAGTTCAATTTTTACCGAAGCTCAACAATAATTTTTTTAATGCAGTAAAATTGAGGAAAAAGATAACGCTAACGTCGCCAACGGCCGATAATGTGTCGATAATACAGATGCTTATTTTATTGATTACCGACGCAGTATCGACTTTTGATGTTATATTTTTTTCCTCGGAAAAATTACCCACGTAGCTTTGCTGTAAAAAACTGGAATTAATTTTACTGTATTAAAAAGCTACCGTGAAGCTACTGTAATAATTACAGTTACGCTTTTTGTATTTTTTCTTCCGCGCAACTTAAATGAAAGGCTCACATAATAATAATAATATGTGCTCGCTATTCCAAAACTTCCATTCTCGCTCATCGCCGTGAATTGACATTTTTGAACATGACGTTTCAAATGCGTTTCATGCGACATCAAATACACTCGAAAAAGCGCTTTCATTGGATTTCGAGAGTATAGAGGTATACGAGAAAGCTCATGTATGTATAAATCATGCGAATCATGCGGTAAAGCACTCGAGAGAATGGAAACAATATTTTTCTTTTCCAATTAAATTTCCCTCCGTTGATTGATGATCATCAGAAATTTCCTCATCACATATGGCGTACCTGCGTACACACAGTTTCCGACCATAGAATTACACGCCAGCCCATCATCCCCCGAACTAACTGCTCCCTATTGCGCCCTTCGCTCCGTTCGTGCGTGTGCACTCCCAGTCGTAATCATACTGCATATATATCAAGGGGTGACGTTTTCACGCTCACGGGGGCGATAACCACCGAGGGGGCTTCGACGCGTGATTTTTGCACTTCGCTTATTGTCATCGACGCTCGTTCATTTGCTCCCTCGTCACACATTCCCGCGGAAATCGTTTGACTTTCATCGGAGCGCGTGTTTCTGTTTGTATTTCTTTACGCGCGCGAACAGTTTTGTCCACATTACTGTGTACATAGCAGCTTCTCGGTCAATGATTTAGCCCGAGCGTGTCAGTCGGACACTGTGGGTGTAGCGACCCAAAAAAAAAAAAAAAAAAAAGCGGGAAGAA
>JAPYYV010024826.1:0-15893 GCA_030522625.1 Copidosoma aretas
GGGGGGGGGCAGACGGATAGATAGGTCCGAGGAGGAAGGGGGGGAGGCCGCTAAAAACTCATTAAACTAAAGATTCCGGGGATGATTTATCGCGGGGCCCGCGAGAGCTTTCGGCGCGCTTGTTCGGGCCGGCCGATGATAGGCGGGGCGGGGGGATTCGGGATCGGAAATGACCTTGGGTGCCCTGCTCCCGACGCACCGGCCGAGGACGTGGATTTTGCGACGAGCCGCTCTGCAGCGATTCGGTAATTGACGCCGGCTTGAGCGGGAGTCGGTGCGCCTGCGCTGCACTTTGTTTTTCTTTGTCCGTCCGCGGTGAAGATGATTATGTTGGTCCCTCGAGATTGTATTTCGTGGGACTTGTGGGGTGAGAAGATTTGCTCGAGGAATCTTGATTTTGGAGTAAGTCGAGTATGATAGGGATTTTTAGGTGCACCTATCAGGAATGCCGTGTACATTCAAAAGGTATGATACACGAATCGTCTGTTGTGTGCGTCAAATGAATTGGAATCCATATTCGTAGGTGATCTGAGAGCCATCCACTAAGTGCAAAAAAGTATATCGTCGGGAAAGGTACTAGTATCTCGTTTTGGAGTTAAAAGGTGATATCTCGGCGCCACATAAAAATGGTTGTATCTCGGGCCAGAAAAATGCGAGATAGCACTTTTTAACTGAAAAACGAGATAGTACCTCCTTCATCCCAGGCGACCATATATAATCTATGTACAAAGATTTATAAAACGACTAATTCACAAAATTTACATTTTATTAACCTCAAATTTGTTATAGCTCTGGTTTTTTATGTAACAACTTGATGATTTAAAATGTAGCACATTTTCTGAACGAAAATACCCGGAAAGAAAAATATTCTCTTTCAAGCTCAGACCAATGCTACTTGTACCCTTTCGGCGAGCATGAAAAAAAAAATTATGCCCTTTGCTGAGCTTGGGTGATGACCGAAGACAAGAATGATTTGTGATGGATAACCTTATGGTAACACATTTATTCTTTGGAAATTAATTATATCTGTTGGCAAGTAATAAAAATTTACCGCCTTACATGAAGCAAAGGACAACTCAGATATTCTTGTTTAAAACAACATCGGGCAAAATGAATGGTTCTTTTTTTCGCCTTAGGAATAGGACTTCGATTATTTATAGACTTTCATTAACATATATAAGTATCTTAATATGGTGATCCATCGAAAATATTTTTAGTCTTCATCGCCCAAGCTCAGCGAAAGGGCATAGTCAAGTCAGTGCTTACAAGTGAATATTGTGCATCTGGATCTGAGGCATCGATGTATTCCTGTAAAAAAGAATTTTCGATATAAATGATTTTTGAAATAAAAATGCAGACTTAACCTTCTTTCGCTTATCGAGCGGATTATATAATAAAATGTATTATTGCCAAGCAAGCTCCCTGTCACTGCTTGAAATAGTTACTGTTCTTATAAAACTAGATAGTTAATACAAAATCCAACACGATTAAAACGTATTTCAATAAGTTACTTTTAAGATCATATGCATTCCAGGATAATTTCATCAAACCTTTCCCAACACCAGTATTGAATTAATTTTTATCCAAGAAGAGAAATTTGTTGTAAAAATAAAAACACTGCCAAGAGTCTCAGTGTGCCAGTCAAGCCTCTTTCCTTGAACTCTTTCCATCTGCAGAGGAGATGAAAGAAGGAACACGCATTATAGGGCCAAAAGAAGCAAGAGGACAACGAGCCAATCCATTGTGACTGCGTGCATATACATGCAAGAGAAAGAAAGGAAGAGAGAGAGAGAGAGAAAAAAAGCGAGGACCCATTAAACGTCCGGCTAATTGTATTTTTAGGAGGCTCCTTATTTCTATACACGACCCGAGAAGAAGAAGGGCTTCAAATTTACCGACTCACTCGCCTGGTTTATAGGCATTCTCGATATATGCCGTTTACGGCGTATATAACCGACACCACGCTCACCTCGTTAAATCATATAAGAGTTTGAAGCGAGATTCAAGCCCCGTCTATGGTGCCTATCTTTTTTTCTTCCTTCGTCTGGAGCACGTTCATTCCACCGGAATAATAATTGAGGAACAGGAGTGAGATCGTAATTTGTATATTATGTTCTTTGTTTGTTTGTAAAATGCGGCCTCGCAGTGCGATGATTTCATTTCGATCACAAAAATTGAAAAAGTAGCGGGTGGTGCATGTGTCTCATTTAAGGAAAATTTCAATGATGGTGTTAATCTTTTTGTACAGCATAAACTTTTTTACATCAAAAAGTTGTTATCAATGCTTTACTGTACGTATGCAGCCCATTTAGAGGAACTTAATTCAAAACCTTGGGTCAAGTAAAGAAGTACAGATTATAAATGAATGCCAGTTATAGAAACACAAACAAAGAGGCTAGGAGTAACAAAATTTTTGTAAATCATAACATTTGATTAGGAGACAAAATAAGAGTAATTGAAAATATTTACTTTATTAAAGTTACTAAAAGAATATCGAACAGTGGAGGTGAACCACAATGTTCCAGATGGATTAAGTTGTAAGTACAGTAATGGGTAATTAGTTTTAGAAATAAATGAATTCATAAGCAACGAAGTTTGAAAAAAACAAGTATACTGTAACTGTAATAAAACTACACTATCACTTACTATAAACAATAAGATACATATCACACGATGCAATTTATATGGATGGTCAAAATCTTAAAATCTTGAACAGTGAAACAATCAATATGTCTCAAAAAAAAAAATCAAAACAATTTCAAGTACTCCATCATATTAATCGTATCCAATTCTCTTTTCCCCAGTTTAAAATCTCATCGAAAAGAATCAATCAGTAGGTAAAGAAAAGGAAGAAAGTTTTCAAACTCTAGCAGAGAAATCTCGAAATCCCAAGAGATGGTGGCGAAAGGTGGTAAGCGAGTTGGGAAGATGAAAAGGGAACCGCTGACAATGAAAACTCTCTGAAAAGAATAAAATCCGCGTAGGTGAGGAGAAAAAACTCGCAGGGAGAGATAGACAGAGCCGGCGGCTTCGTTAACAGAAGTCTTTGAAAAAAGGGGAGGAATAGCGTCGTGTCGAAGACAGTTATGTATCTACAAAGAGGGAGAACGAGAGAGGGAGAAAAAAAGAGAGAACGAGAGACAGTGGGCACCTTTTTGTACGTGGACGAACGATTGCAGCATTGTGAATGAAGGGTTGAAGCAGAAGGGATAGAAGAAGCAGAAGAAGAGGAAGAAAAAGTGCAACTGGAGCATCGGACGCGCGCGCGAAATTCGTGGTCCAAAAATAATAAATCTCGAGCGAGAACGTGTGCGCCCGAGAGATTATTAAAAGAGTTCCTTGGCTTGCAAAGAAAGGCTGACTAAAGGGGGACACAAGGTGGGGAGAAAGAAAAAGTAAGGCTGAGAGAGAGAGAGAGAGAGAGATGTTGAAAGAAGAGAACTTGGTAACGATGAAAAACAAACCCTTTAATAATCCTAAAGCATAATGACGATTTCTCAATGAAGCCGAAAGCGAATTTTCTTAGGCCTGAGATTTTGTAAATGGAAAATTTTGTAGAACTGATGATTCAAAAACGAACATTCAGTGTCTGAAATTCAAACATGATATTTTTGATGAAATTATTAGTATACATGAATTTTTTCAAGACATTCCTAAAATGTTTAACTTTTCAGCCCAACCTATTGAAGAACAAATTTTTTCTTGTCATTTTTTCATCCAGCAGAGTTGTCCCGATGCTTATATATTTCAAGTCATTCTAGCTCCCCTGAAAATAAATTTCATGGCAAAATTTTACATGCAAAAATCCAAAACGCCCGGTCTCTCGAAAAAGTTTGATACCGACGTTTAAAAAGATATTATCTAACCCGAGATAAAAAAAAGGGTGGATTACCATCGGGAAGCATCAAGAGCGCACGCAAATGGATAACAGTATTTAGCATAAAGTCCCTCACAAAATTACAGGTTGGGCCCTTGTCCGAGAAAAAACTTCGTCAAAGGGTAAGTAGCGAAGAGGGAGGGCATTTTAGATCCCGAGTCAACTATACGTGATGCAAGGAACTCAGCCGAGAGAGAGAGAGAGATGCAAAAAAAAAAAGAAAAGCTTAAAGCCTGCACGCGTACGGGTTAACAGAAAAAAGAGTGGAAGGGCTGTGTCACGCGATAAATGCAAAAAAGAGGGGGTGTAGTCGGGAGAGGAGGGACGAAAAGATGAAAAAAGAGATTACCTCCTTTCCTCTTGATCCTAGTATACACAGAGGATGTAGACGCGAAAAGGTCCCCGCTGATATTTTAATATCCATCCTCCGGTGTATCCTCCAAGAGAATGGATGCGAGAGAGAGAGAGGAGCCATCGCCCCTGTGATTATAGTGATCTGCGGTGCTATGCGGGCGCGCGCGCGCGGCTAACGGTGAATTAGCATCTTGCCCTTAATAAAACCCGTGGCCGCGTATCATTATCGAATTATGCTCTGGAAGGCACAGGAGAGCGAGCGCGGTCCACCTGGCCTGCCTGTCCGAGCCCTCGGAGATCGCGTCCTTTTTTTTTCGCCGGACCCGTCGATAAAAACTTTTGAACGTGCGACTGATCGGGCCGTCAGGTGTTGGTTTTTGGATGGGAGGAAATTTGTAAAGTGGAGAGGACAGGCGCGTGAGCGTTTGCTTTTAAATGGGGGCCCGTGGAAGGACAATAGGCGAAAATACGTATTATTAGCGGGCCGCTTGGAGGCGATTCGCCTATCCATCAGATAAGGATGCCAATGTGGGTGGAAAATGGACGTAAAAGGATTTGGTTTATCGTATCTTTTTGAAGCTTCTAATGTTTTGTTACTGTCCAATTAAGCTGCTGTAAGATCACCTCTTAAATAAATTGATATTATGTATCTCAGTTGTATTGTAAGCATATGCATGAATAATAAATATCATCTTTTGACTGGGAGTCCGTTTTGCTGTGGGATGTTTTAATTTATTAGGTAATACTACTATCTATTTTTAAAATGTGAATATAACATTTGTTTTGAACATCCCACGGACGATGCAGTTGATAGATGGTTTGTATGCTTATTACCACAATGAAAACATTTGTAAAATCGTTATTCATTCGAAAAGACAACAAAATAAAAGGGGACGAAAAAAACACGAACGAATTCGTGCTCTTTGCATTTGACTATACGAGGTTTAATTAACAATGGTGCCCGACTGTTTAAGCGTATTAATCGCTGTTTGAAGTTTATTTTTAGAGTAGCTGGATTGAAAATTGTTGTTATTATGATGTTAAAACTTTATTAAAGTGATATGCAGTTAAAAATTCGAGGTAACGGCATCAGTTAATCCATTTTATAACTTTAGGAAGCTCTGTACCCCGATGAAGTTTTAATTCAAAATAATTATCAACCGAACTTTCGGAAATCTCATACAAACACGATGATGTAATACTAATAGTAGGATCCTTGTTTTCTAGGAAAAGTTTTTTTATGAATCTTTTTCTACATCAACAAATTAATATTCTTCATGAACTGTAACAATAATTGGAGCATATTTAGGCTTTACAAAGGATTATTGTGAATCTCACTATTTTTTTAAAAGACAATTCAGAAAGAAAGATTTTACAACACTTAAACCAACATTATATTTTTAACCTTTTTAAAGGTCGATTATGAAATTTCACTCCTATTTATAAAAATTGTACATTACAATATCCTCCTTATTAACGTTAATTGCTGCTTATTATTTTTTCAATAAATTACCTGTAGATGCAAAATTTAAGGGAACTTTTGCAAATCGAAATACTATAAAAAAAAAACTATACCGTCGTGTACTTAGGATCACACAACGTTAGTGTTCGCTATGTCAGATGGTTGAAATATGAACCAATTCGACTACCAAGAGTACCAGGTATGAAGGTCAAACTGTATGACGCGAACAAAGTCATACCATGAGTTATCTAATTACTTTAAAAGATTTATTGAGTTATGCAGGTGAAGGATCCCGTAAATACATTGAAGGACAAAATGTAGCTGATGCGAACTACATCTTTTATTGCGCCATAAAAACTGAAACGTCGTACCAAACAGTTTATGTTTGAAATGAACTGATTTTTACAGAAAACCTTATGAGATATCAATTCAGATAAGCTCTGTGATTTATCAGAAAATAATAAATTGGAATTTATCTGGCGTTGCTGGTTCTGGACGAAGATGCAAGCATATTATAGGTGCCTTAATGAATTTATCGAGGTGTAAATTAAAAAAATGTAAACAATATCTGACGTTTGGGAAAGTTTATTTTCATTACCCATAGTACATAATTTTTTTAAAAACCGACAAATCCAAGATATAAGTAGCAACGTGTAAGTACTGACTTACAACAAAAATATGGTAAAGTTTTTCAAAATACAGCAAAAAAATCTATGAACCTGTACCAGTAAGAAGTTCTTGTCATAGACAGATAAAAGAAGCTAACTTCAAAATTCCACAAACTGATCATGAAATATTAAATGGAGCCAGAATAATTTTGCTGAAGGTGAAATTTATAAAAAATAAAAAAAAAATTATTCATAATCATTCATTGTTTGATACACATTTGTTTTTACATCTCCAGAAAATCTACACAGTTTGTTGGAGCAGATGAAGGCCGAGTATTAGAATAGTAGCTTTAAGTCAACTTCACAATTACCACCTGTTACAGCTTCATTTCTGACAAAGAAACAGTGTCAACAAATTTTGATCTTTCCCATATATTTTGCAACTAAGGTGGATTCAATACTGTATGCCGTAAATGTGCCTCTTCCAAAGTATTTGATTGTAGTTGAGTAATGTGATTCAGATGCTACTGAAAAACATTACAATAAAGAAAAAGTTTATGTTTCTTTGGACGGTGCAATCTTCTTGAATATACAAACAAGAAGTCAAAGTAGTGATTTTTGGAAACAAGAATGGATGAAGAGAATAACAGCTAGTAAAGCCTATAAATTCATTATATACTTGAAGAAAAAAAAAACCTTGACTAGAATACTACAGTAGACAAATATTCATACAGATCATTTAAAGAAAATAGCGATACAGCTTATGGCTTACGATTTGAAAAAAAAGCGGGAGAATATTATAAAAAAAATGATGATCTTAATGTAACACAATCTGGTTTGGTGTTAATGCAGTAATACCCTGGCTGGCATACAGCTCAGACGTCCTAGTCGTTGATGATATATAAGCATTGAAATTAAATGTCCCATTGAAGCAAAGACTAAAAGTGCCGAAGGATTACCCAAGACGTACAAGTGGATTACTTGTTTGTTCTTACATGTTAAAAAAGAAGAGTGCCTACCACTGTAATTCTGTTGTGAGAATTACTGTTGAAGAAAGAAACAAGTACAATTACAAATCGAGAAAACAACACTTCTTAAATTGAATATAAAATAGTCAATCCAAACTTATCATTTGCATGTATTAATTTATTCAAATTGACAATACCAGCAACAACTGTACCGATTTTGTCCATAAATAGAACAACACTGAATATCAATTTTTTTTTTTTTTTAATTTGTATGCGTTGGATTATTCTCTCCATTTACATTCTGGCCTTACCTATCAAATTAGTTAACTCAATGTCTGCAGAGCTTGTCTGTTTCTTTTTGCCCAGTATTGGAGGAATTATCAACTGAATGTGATTTTGAAGGCATTCAATCTCTATATTTGAACTCTTTTCAACCATAGCTTCATCAGAAGTTCCACCACCAAAAGCTTTACTGACTTTTTGCAGAATACTATTTGATTTTATCACTAGAATAATTAAAACCCGTTCAGAAAAAAGAAAGAATTGTAACGTTCAAAAACTAGCTACCAACTTTTAAGAGTTCAAAACTTTTTTTTTTTCGAAAATTTTGAATTATATATTTTGGGTTATTAGGTTATTGGGGTCAACGGGGTTAATGGGGTCATTGTAATCAAAATGAGGTTATTGTTAGTTTCAATCATTAAAAAATTTTTTTAATGTGTTTTCTGTGGGTTTCTTGGCCACAATACATATGTTGGGTTAATGGGTTATTCAGGTTAATTGGTTACTGGGTTATTGGAGTTAATGGGGTTATTGTTGGTTTCAATTATTTTAAAATCTGTTAAAATGGGTTTTCTGTGAGTTTCTTTTATAATTATTGATTGAAATGGTTTTTTATCATCATTAGCCGTTTTTATGCAAAATTACGATAGCATTTTCCGTCAAAATTAGCAGTTACTCCGATCCTGAATATGTGTCTATAATGAAATGAATTATATTTTGGTGGTAATCTTATGAATTATTTGTGTGAATGAAAAAATCTTCGTGGATTGCCATGTGAAAATCAAATTTTTACTTAAAAAAATACGTTCATTTTATTATTTATAACATCAATTAGGGCATATTTTGATGGGAACCTTGTGCTTTATTTAACGTGGAAAACTGTGTGGATTTTTTTGTCTGTAAGAAATTAAATTATACTCAAATGGTAACTTTGTGGATTTTTTTATTTATACTAGTAATTTTCAACACACTTGCTAGTAGATAAGAGTAACATAGTTTTTCACGTAAAAATACATGCTGATTTTATAGTTTGTCGTCAAAATCTTCGTGGATATCTCGGTGGAATTCACCAGCCAATTTTTAATAGCGGTCAATTTTTTTCAGAGACATGTAAGGGCACGGTGCCATGTGTTGCATCGTGTGCTAGGGCCGTATCATGTAACTTTTGAGAAAAAATTTTTCATCAATTTTTGTCAACTGCGCATGCTGAAAGATCAGTTTTCTCTTCTGCGCATGTGCAGTTGATCTAAATCAACCGAAAAAATTTCTCAAAAATTACATGATACGGCCCTTGCTTCAACTGACATGTGGCTCTACTGCGCCACTTGATTATTGCATCTTACTATATCTGAATTTTCCAACGCCACGCTGGTTGAATGTCTTCAACAATTGTATGTACAGAGTTAACAAATGTGAGCGTAAAAAGTGATAAGTAATCAAAGCTTTATAAATGCTTGATCGTTTCTAATTCGTTTGTAAGTGCCTGTATAAATTATTTAACGGAACTTTATGCACATTTTACGTTTTTTCCTTTATTTCTGGGTAATTCTAATATGGATAGAAATAAATTTTTCTCCACAAACTTTTAGTTGTCTCATTTAAGTTTGACCCACGTATTTACTTTATAAAGTCCTATATTTACTTGTCCGGTTCTTTTTTCGAGTGGTTTAACCCTCCAGATGGATAAGACAAGTACAGCGATAAAAAAAGTGGCAAGCAAGCGATGGTGCTTGGCACACACAGAAACATAAAAGGGTATGGGGAAAAGAGGAAGAGAGAGAGAGGCAGAGAGATAGAGTGATGCTTGCACGAGGCGCTGTCCGATTATGTGCCTTTAAAACCGTATATTCCTTCAATTTTCTAGTCGAGTAAGCGTCGCTTGGAGAGCCCTTGTGCGCCAAGCAAAGCGTGCACTATCCTGTTACGCGATCTTTACTCCCTCACCCTTCCTCTTCCGTCCCGGCAATCAAAATTCAAATCACACTCTCTTCTTCCACTATAACCACCTCTACCTCTTCCTTCTGCTTCTTCTTGCAACTCCAACATAAAATCAATATTCGGCCCTTTTAGACCTGTCCCTGAATTCCATCGAAATTCAATCAGTTGCTCCATGCACGCACGCAATCTTTACACTACACGTCACTTTTATTATCGTTTTTGCTAAATTTTCTCTTTGACGCAAAGCCCTAAGGAAAAACTATCCGCTTATTTTCATTTTTGTTGAGAATATTTTTCATAAAATTAATATACTCAATAGGAATATCCTTGGTTTCTTAAAAAGAAAACATATGAACACAACGAAAGATCCTTTTCTCTAGCAGATTGTAAAAAGCCTTCCATTTAAAAATTATAAACGATGAACGTTTGTTACCACATGCAATACAGATACCATAAACATTAATAGTGTAAGCAATTATCTTCTAATATCCATCCTATTTGTTAACTTTTTACGAATCATAAAGGATGAAACAAACAAATGGCATGCGTTACGTGGAAATTTTCAATACTTCTTGCTCATTGCGCTATGACACAATCTATTGGCAATAGTCTCATTTATTGTATTGGCAATATTTTAGCAATACCTTAGCAATACATTACCAATACAAGTCCTTCTGATACTGCATACAAATTCTTGTATATAGTTCTTTCAGTAAAACTGACCAATTCTTCAAAATATTTTCAAAACGAATAATCAATCTAGAGTATTATTGTTCAAACCTGACTAACATAATCTCCAATCCAAACATCATAAACATGTGAAAGAAAGTATCTTCGTAACACTCTTCGAACACACCCTGTATCACGCTCCCCAATGCACATCGCACCATAACCAACAAACAATTAAGGGACCAGTGTAAACGTCAAAAAAAGTCCACGGCAATTCTTCTTCCTTTCAAAAACAAATCACCTTCCGTTCCTCGTCCATGCACTATCACCGGTGATGCGCTCGCGTCCAACAGACTTGCACGCGCTCGCAATTCGTCACTCTCCAAAAAGACTCCGTCAGCCTGACGCACCGCGCACTCATCCTTCAATCCCTGCCCGAGCGAGGGACTCGCCCGTAATTGCCACTCGCCCGCTCGGCCAGGCAATAAAAAAAAAGCGACGAAAAAATTGTGAAAAAAAACTATCAGTTGCTCTTCCTCAAAAGCGTAAAAAAACCAAGTCGCTGCTTCGAACGCTACGCTTGGACCAAAGGACCCACCGCAACGGGTCCCGAAACTCCCGCGCAAAACGAACGGCGCGTAGCGAGCCTCCGAAAATAGTCATCCGCATGCATGTATTATACATATATATATATATATATACACTTATGTATATAAATGGTTTTTCTATATTGCCTCGCGTTCACTGCTCGTATATAGTATATATATATATATATATATATACAATCGCGCGGACATGGGTTACCGGTTCATTTGAATAAGTTAAGGGTCTACCTCTCCCTCGCGCGCGCGCTCGCGAGCGCAAGTGGGTCCATTACAGAGCTAAGGCAAAAGCCGGCTAATTACCTGCCTGACGTGAGTTATAATCGCTCTCGTTTCACCCTTTTGTCTCTCGTCCTTCTCTTTTCGGGCTTCATTCTCCCGCTCGCTCTCTTTCTCTCTTCGCTCTCGCGCGCGCGCTCCACACACTGCATGCAGTCGGCTACCACTCGTGAGTACAGCGACGGCAGCAGATATGCGAGCGCGCGATGCCGCCGCCACTGCTGCTGTTGTTTTGTTCCCGTCTCATTGTAGCGCTTCTGATTATTTTCAGTAAATCAACGATTTCCTGCCTCACCCCTCTGCACCCCCTGGCTGTCCGCTGGTGTGATATGAAGGGCCTAGTGCTGCGTGTGCGCGTCGATGAATGTTGGGGGCCCTCTTTCACCAGCTACTGCGTCGGAGCCCCTCGGAGTAATTGGTCCCAATTTTTCGCTTTCGCGGGGAGATATAATGAGAGACGGCTGCGATTAAAGATGTTCGTTTGTGTGATTGGCTGCAGCGAGCAGCAGAACAAATTGTTTGCTTCTTGAGGTGCATAATGAGGAATCAGAGTACTGGAATCTTAGACTGATCATAATTATTTCAATTTGTAACTTAACGATTTTCATAGCTTCATGTTGTCTTTTTCGAAAGAGATGGGAAACGTTATATTGAAATATTGATATCCTTTTTGATGATCATTAAATTTTATAATTTTTATTATTCCCCGCGGGATATGAGAATTAAAACGCTTATGTTGTAGGGTCATTGGATTTGATGACTCTGATATTACATATCTAGTTTTTATGGATAGTTGGTTTTGCACAGTAGTATATTCAAGATGGAAAAAAGGCGATCAGAAGGGATTGAAAGAGTTACCTTTTGTATCCTATAGAGTAGATAAGAAGTACTGATTCTAGACCACTGGTATACGATCCTGTACGATGATACTTCAACAGTGGTCTAGATCCGATAAATTATTCTCCCAAATGCCAGAAAGCTCGAGCCAAGTGGTTCAAAAACTATTAACTTATCTCCTTCTACAATTTGCTTGGAATAATTGAATGCAAGGCCTTGTGACGGAATCAACAAATTTTTTTCTTTTTTTTTATATGATACTTGATACAGATGGCAGTGGATACCAACAGAACCCCGATAGCTACAGTGCAGAATTGTTTAATTTACCTGTTATACATGTAAGTCTCCTTATCGGGCAGGGCCTCGTTACCACTACACAGCGCGTGTCCCCTGGGTTGCGGATTGGGGAAAGCAGCTTAAAGAGGAAGTTACTGTAAATAAATTGAATAAGTATAGTCGTGGACAGCAAATGAGGGCAGACATGGGAGTGATGACCCCATCCTGTGTTAAGCCAACAGGCACAGAACATCAAAAATAGTGTAAAAACACGCATTTCTTATCATTTTTACCTCTATCTCTTTATCTTTTACCTCTTTATATTTCTACCTTGCTACCTTTATTTAACATTGTACATTCTAACTTCTTACTGTAAACAAACGAATAAGTCCATTTTCTGTATCTAGCTGGTGTTAGGAATCCTGGGTTCGAAGATACTGCCTGAAAATGAGGTGTGGCATGATTCAGACACGGGACCTAACACTGTCGTAGTCGACGAAAAAACCGTCGCCTTTAAGAGGCACTAGAGACATGGTATGGAATCCGCTTCAGTGGCAGCGGAACATCAAATGATTATTCTTGGTGTGGGCCGCGAGAACCCGCACACTTAAGGACTAGGGAGGTGCGCGGGCAACATTCCTAGTACGGTGGACTCACCCTGGGATCGGAGCAGGGTCTCTTGTGTGCGATAAGCTTGATACTTATGGAGAACCAACCTCTAAACCAAACCTAATCTCAAAGCCAGAACCGAAACCAAAATGCAACCATCAAGCAATTCAACAACAGAAACCGGGAAAAAGATTACAAATTCGCTATGTGGAATGTTAGGACCCTCTTTAGAACAGGCGCGGTCGAAGTAGTTAGCGAAATCTTTGATAAATACGACATTGACATCACGGCTATTCAAGAGGTTAGGCTACCGGAGCGAGGGCAAATAGAAGTAGGTAAATGCATATTTCTGCATGGAGAAAGCATAAGGGGTAACCTGGGAACGGGTTTTTTTGCTAAAAGTGAACTATCAACGAACATAAAAGAGTTTAAAGTAGTCAATAAGAGAATTTCGTATTTACGTCTGAATAATAAATGGTACAATTATACGCTTATCAATGTCTACGGGCCGACGGAACAAAAGGACAATGATATTAAAGAAAGTTTCTTCGCGGAATTAGAAAGAATATACGACGCAGGCTCATCGTTTGATATCAAAATTATACTGGGGGATCTTAACGCGAAAATTGGCCAGGGAGATCTTTTTAGAACAACCATCGGGAAGAAAGCCTCCACGAGCTGAATAATGATAATGGTGCTAGAGTTATCGAGTTCAAGGTATCGAAAAATCTTGTTGTTAAGAGCACTCAATTTAAACATCCCGATATCCACAAAGCAACATGGACGTCCCCAGACGGCGTGACTAAGAATCAAATCGATCATGTACTAACTGATAAGAGACACAGCTTCAACATTTTTGATGACTATAAAAATTTTAGAGCAGCAGCAAACAGCGTGGTAAGGGACAGGAAACGTGAATGGGAGAAAAAGAAAATTGTTACTATAACGTAAAATTACAAAAAAAAAAAACAATGCGGATGAGATGTACCAAGGAATTAATGCATCCCGAAAGGGGTATCAGAATCGAAATGTTTTTATTAAAGACGAAAATGGTAATATGATCGTGGATAACAGGGAATCATTAACGAGATGGAAAAACTACTTCAATGAATGACATAATGTACACGCAAATAATGAGAATATGCTTACCGCGGAAATAAGGGCAAAGAAACCGAGAGTAAATTTAATGAACTTGCAGAAGTAGAGCAAGCGATCCGTAAACTTAAAAACAACAAAGTGGCGGGGATGTAAATTATACCCGGGAAGCTGATCAAGGGTGGAGGGAGACGGTTGAGTATGGAGATACATGGTTTAATTAAACAAATTTGGAAAGAGGAACGAATGCCCAGGAAATGGACCGAATCAGTCGTGATTCCGATTTTGAAGAAAGGGGAAAAATCCGTGAGCAATAACTGCAGGGGTATTTAATTACTTTCGACCTGCTGTTAAGTTTTATCTAATGTCTTTTTGGGCAGATTAACCCCCCTCGCAGACTATATCATAGGAAACTATCAATGTGGGTTCAGATGTAACAGATCGACTATTGGCCAAATGTTCTCAATCAGACAAATAATAGAAAAACAATGGAAGTTCAACCAGGAATTTGGGCAACTGTTTACAGACTTTGAAAAGTGCACGACTCAATTATCAAATCAAAAATATACTATATCCTGGTCTTTTTCATGGTTCCAAAGAAATTAGTAGCTCTGATACTGGTTTTTATGCAAGCGTTATCTCCGTTTTTTTTCAATTTGGTTTTAGAATACGTGATTCGACATATTCAGGAACACGAAAGTGGGATAAATATAAACGGGACTACTCAAATACGGAACGCGGAAAAATTAATCGAAAGAGTGAAAGAGGTTGACTCGAAATAAGCGAAAAAAAAACTAAATACATGATTAACAGATGAGTGAATGATCCGAGTGTAACCACGTTGAGAGTAGGGGGAAAATCGTTTGAGAGAGTTTCAAAGTTTAAATATCTTGGGGTTAATATTAATGATACTAATGATTTCCAGGACGAGATGAAACAGAGATTACGATCAGCGAACGCTTCTAATTGCCGGGCTAGTAAACTGTCAAAATCGCGACTTTTATAAAAAAATTTAAAAAAAACTTATCTGTAAAACGATTATAATGCCCGTCCTGCTGTACGGAAGCGAAAAGTGGGCAATCACAAAAAGCGAAGAAAAATTAATTCGATGTATCCGAGAGAAAAGTACTTAGAAAAATATTTGGGGAAAAAAGGGACAAACTCAACGGGGAATGGAGAATTTTGCATAACGCAGAGGTCGAGGAATTATATGGGGACCCAAGCATCAGCCAGGTAATAACAGCACGTACACTGCGATGGGCTGGACACGTAGCTAGGATGGGAATGCAAAGAACCGCGTATATAATCGTGATCGGGAAACCAGAGGGAACTAGACCACTCGGCAGACCGAAACGAAGATGGGAATCTCAAGGGTTACAAATCTTTAAAGAAATGGATAAGTTAGATGATAGGTCGTGGTTAGATCTAGCCAAAGACAGGAAATAATGGCGGGAAATAGTATACTCGGCAATTAATTATCGAATTCCTAATGCCACTGTATAATAATATTGTTGGTTCTGAAATTCTGACTGTATCACAGAGTATAAAAAAATTGCGTTCTCGCCTCCTGCTTATTTTACATTTTACACTGCATTATCGATTAAGTTTGTGCGACTTCGGACAAACGCGGGTCTGAACATAAGAGTCCCTCTTTTTGTTATTTAATGCGATTTGAAGTTGGGGTGATCAAGATTGATATGAAGACTCTTCTGCACATAGACATCACCACAGTTTTATCAGTTAAATTTGCGTCCACGCTCTAAGAATATATCTTTTGCTGAACTCAGTTGCTGAATTCAATGATCTAACACTTTCTCTTGGTTACTTATTTCTATATTTTTTCATTCATATGCATTTAGCTGTCGGAACTTCTTTCAGTTTGTCTCCGATATGTTTATGGTTATTTCGTACAGATCATGGAAAATATAGTACATTTTTCGTACCGAGGGCAGAAAGTGCAAATTTCTGCCCGTGGGCGCAGTTTCGGCCCGCTAATCACTTTCGGCCCTAGGGCAGAAAGAAATTTTCCTGCCCGTG
>JAPYYV010024839.1:0-10224 GCA_030522625.1 Copidosoma aretas
AAAAAAAAAAGGAGGAAACAACCGCGAAAATTCACGATTAGCAAATCGCCGATTTATTCACGTATACGTGTGTGCACGAGAGGCGCGCGCGCGTGCGGGCACGGTTCTCGAGGGGGGGAGGGGGAGATTACAAGTGTAGGTACACGGGGGGGCTCTCGACGGGCCTGCGTTTGTCACGGGGCTTTCGGCATACCCGGGATTGTTTATCCGCCGACGAGGGAATTTTTCGCTTCATTAGGGTCGATCCTTTCTTCTTTTCTTTTCAATATTCACCCGTACCAGCCGCCCGTGGTCTTAGGTATGACGTGTGGTACAACGGAGGGAAAGATCTCGTATCTGATTGGCGAATTAATTACGTGCAAGCCCGCGTTGACCAGTTCAGTAGTGTATTTTGTAGTCTACAGTAGCTTGTAAACTTATTTCAGTTGGGGGAACGATAAGAAATTCTCTCCTCCTCCTCGCGAGTTAATGTACGCACTCGGTAAACATTTACACGCATTCCGAAGGTTCAAGATGTTTAAGTTATGCGTAATATCACCGAAATTCGTGTTTTCCCTTTCCCTCTGCACATTATGCATTCCATAATGATCTTATTTTTTTGTTGCCTTCGGCGCATCCAACGGTTTGGGTTGATCATTTATTTTTCTTCATTCTTCGTGTACTTGACTCGGTAAAAAAATAAGATGGTCCTCCAAATGAAGCATCGGTACATGTACTTTTGAATTAATGTATCTATTTAAACGAATCTCAACCAACCGATCGAATTTTGGTCAACAAATTTTACAAGATTCCAGTTGTTGGCGTTGAAAATATCCATTTTTCTCGAGGACTTGCGAGAAACCGAAAAATAGAGCTCGTGGTTTCAGAGAGATCCGAGAGTCTGCGCAGCTGGTTACGGAGGGCTCGTTCCGTCCGTTTGAATACGAGTATCCATTTCAAAGCCATCGATTTTCAAAACATCTTCAAACCGAGTGTTTCCCCTTTCTCGGCGAAAACCAGAGTTCCCACGTCTCCTCGGGAAACAGGGCCCATGCCCCCGCAGCGCGGGACACTCGCTCGCCCCCTCTCCGAAGATCCCCGCCGTTATACACGAGGGGGACAAAAAGAGTCGGAGGCGTGACGAAAGAGAGCGGGAGACAAAAGAGCAGCGACCAGATCACCGCGGGCCCCGGGAGCGATGAAACAAACGAAAACACGCTGCGACGCTCGTACATAATATATATATAGCGAGCGACACGGCCCGCGCACAAGAGCTCCCCGCGCAAGTGCGGTAACGAGGCGCGACATTCAACAGTTGCCCCGCGTTGTCGCGCGCGCGCCCCGCCGCAGAGCAGAGGGACCGAGCGGGCCTCCCGTGGGGCCGGCCCCGGGATGTGCGATGTGCACGGAAGTCGAACCGCAGTACGCACAGAGGGCAAAGTCAGCTCGAGTGTTCTTCAAAACGAAAATGATATCCCCCCCCCCCCCCCCCCTTTTGCCGGGGATCCCCGCTCCGACCGGGGGGGGTTTTTTTTCTTCCCCGCCCTCTTGCTGTCTTGCAAATTGGGCGTCCCCGGGGGGGATTACCCGAGAGACCACGGGGTGCCTTTTCTCTGTCTCCCTCTCGTGGCTGTACTGTGCCATGATAGGTATTGTGTGTGTGGGGGGGGGGCCTGTGCTACCGCACGAAAACCGTAAGATATTATACAAGTGTGTATACGGAGGAAGGTTGCAACATATGTGTCCGACGTGTGGTTGGCTTTTGGCTGCTCTGCTCATGATGGTCTTCCGTTGCGGAAGTGTCACACACTGCAGCCATACCTACGGGATGTATGCCATCACCCTTCCTGGACGTTCCATTGAAAGATTCGAGATTGTGAAACGACTGCATGGTAATCTGTCGAGTATGATATCTGCATGCTTTTAAATTCGTGAAACAGTAAATATTCATGATACAAATTCGATCCGTGCGATTAAAAGATTCGTATATCGCTCAAAAATCTAATAATTACACATTTTATACGCATACACATATCTATTGAGTAGTTTTCCGTGATTAGTGATACGATATGATTACATTCACCTCAATTCCACATTGTATGGACACGCACATTCGCCAGCTATATATAGGAGTGCCCTATGGTTCCAGAGCGCAAGAAAATTTCGGAACAAGCACAGCGTTTTCCATCCTCGCAATTTTATACGACCTGCGGACGAGGATATACTTGCAATTTTCTCGGCCCGACAACGTTTTGCGGGTATAATTTTCATTCATCACGCTTATTTTTCTCCCCAAAAAATAATCGAGATGATTATTAAACTGATTACAATAGCCATTGTCTCCCGTGCATTCATCCACCGAGCGCTGCATAAGAGAATGGGAGGGTGCTCGTGTATATACTGCATACAGAACCGTACAGCTATAGACAAGACTACAGCGGGAGGGAGGGGGGCGCGTGCGCGCGAGCTTGGACGAAATTAATTAAGCAAGATAAGGGGATGGCGTTGACGAAGCGAGCCACGGCTCTATACCACCCTTTATTGTACACGCGTGTGTGTGGGAGTCAGTTTGGCCGTCCGTCGATGGGGAGGATCCCTATACCTCCCACGCTTTGTAAAAGCTCGCGTAATTCCTCCCGGGGGAGGGGGGGGGGGGTAACGCAACACCGCGACGCGTGGCGCCCGGCCTTGTTACCCGCCCCTTTGTTCGACTGTCTGTCTCGTGTGCATGTATGTACCTATATCTTCTCGTCAAGTGTAATAATATGCTTGCATTAACCTGACGTCCGGGAGTGTGGCGCAACAATTTGTCATTTTTCAAGCTTATTGATTTGTATAATCCTCGGTCGTCCGTGCAAAAATGGGTGAACATAATCTTTGTCATCGAATTCGATCGACGGAATTCTCTCTAGATGAATTTCCGGCATTTCCGCACACGATCTGCAGCTGACGACCGCGGTGTCAAACTGTCAAAACAGCGGAAGCTGCTGCTGCAACAGCGGAAAGGTCGAAAGCATCGACTGCAACGATGCTGGGCGCATATTATTATTATAATGATAATAATGCACGATTATAGGCTGCGCAGATGGAATAGCCTAACAGGTCCGGACGTTGGTCTGTATTTTCGTTAACGTCATTATGGACGGACCGACGGACGGACGGACGGTCGTGAGCGCGCGTGTGGCGCAGAAGACAAACATATCGCGTTACCGCAGAGTTACGCCCATCGGGTTTCGGCTGGCTCGTACGTAAAAAGACAGACGCAAGTTAGAGAGGTATAATACGTGTACAAGTGTGTGTGTGTGTGTGTGATCGATTGTCTCTCTTCTCTCTTTCGCTATATCGACAGCCGTATAGCACTACTCGCGGGAGCAACGCGGTAATTGAAGGGTATCGGTTTGATTGCGCGCAGATCAAAATACATCACGCGAAAAGTTTACGATAGCTGCCGCTGCATTAGAATTTGAACATTTAAGCTTGGAAAAAAAACTTTTTACCGTTCTCAGCATTGGGTCAGCAGACGTTGCACTGTGTATACATTATATTTCGCATCACATTGAAAAGAGCGAGACTCGAAAAAAAATGGAAAACGTCAGTCGCGTGAGCGAACGTCAATGTTGGCCAAGTTTGTTTGACCGACGGGGTAAATTAAAACTTTAACAATTTTACGAACAAATGCTTTCTAGCGACGCACCCGCAGTATATTAGTGACGCAAAAGATTGCGTGGAAAATGTGGCCTCGCACGCGAGAGAGAACGAAAAAAAAATCGAGCGAAAAAGAACGGAAAAAATCATCGGGTTCTCTTTCGGCATTGGCTCGCGGTTTCCATGGATGCATCGATCTGCCCTGGCGGGCCGACGAGTCTCGCCCGGTATACGCTTATAGATATAGAAACACAGCGTTGTGCGCGCACTGTAATAATAATACCTTTACGCCAGCTCCACTCTTCAGTTACATTACTACATGTATGCGTTTGTCCGGCGTATAACGCGCTACTTACTCACTCTTTCTTTTTTCGCATGACTTATCATACTGTGCTGCCAAAAGTGCACGCGCATCATGATCTCCCCATACGTGATGCGAACATTGTGAAATTTTCACGCGGAATAATGAGTTTGGGTTATTGTTACTTTTGTTAAAAAATACAACCGTACGGTGAACGCGGCACACGACCAAAGTTCCGATTTTTGAAAAAAATATCCGAACTCACGCGAGTCGCGTGAAGTTATCCCGTTTCGACAGTCAACCCAAGAGTCAACCTCGAAACTCCGCCAAACCATCGGCACGCCGCGAAATTCCAAGTTCCCAACTTACCTGTGACCCGCAATCCAAATCCTCAGTGCGACAACAAGGACGAAGCGCAAGAACACGGTGAATAACAGATCGGAAGAACCTGCGCGCCCCCGTTCCCGCGACGGCCATCACCCTGCGGAGCCTCAAACAGGGCCTGGCCGACCTCCCGACGTGGAAATCCCAAACGGTAATCCAAACGCCGCTTTCTCGCTCGCGAGTCGTACCCCCAAAACGCAACGATCAGCCTACCCCCCTTTTCCAGCGCTCCTCCATGGCCCAACTGCCCGGCAGCCCGACCTTCCGGAACCTCCTCAACGCCGCCGTCGCCACCGGCCGCCGCGGGTTCCACGGCTCGTCGCCGAGCCAGGCCGGACCGAAGCGCGGCGGCGGCGCGGGGAACAAGGACCTCGAGCGGCGCTACAACGAGCGCGTGGCCAAGGCGGCGGGGAAAAAGTCCCGGCGGGGCGGCCCGTGCGACCCGGACGAGAAGCGGAAGAAGGGCGCGTGCGTCGGCCCCGGCTCGGAGTCCTGCTCGACCGCCAAGCCCAAGCGCGGCCCCGACGACGGCCGAGCGCGCGTATGAACGAGGGATTTTCGCGTCGCGCGCGAACTCTGTCGGCCGGATGTCAGCGTTGCGCTTGCCTCGGGGAGGCAGAGGGAGCCGAAGGGGACGCTGGGCCGCGCGAGCGAGCGGGCCGGAGGAGGAGGAAGGGGAAAATTAATTTCTGCCCGACTGGTGTGCGGTACGCGAGAGAGTCGCGCGCGATAATAAATTTTCCAAATGTGTGGTACAAATGTATATGATGGAGGTAAGCTGCACGCGTAGGGCCCTGGGTGACAGCAATCACCCGAGAGCCATTCGGCACAACAGCCGCACTGCGCAACACGCCGGGAATTCGCGGGCCTGGGCTGCTCACTTTGTTCATTCGTTCGCTCGCCGTGCCCCAACTGCGCGTACATGACGGTGCACGACGAATGCGTGCCGGCGCGACGCGAGCGACAATGAAAAAGCCCATGTCTCTCCGCATGCGCCGCTGATGCTTGGACGCGCGTAGGGTTTTTGGTCCGATGGCAGTTTGCTTGTTTTTCTGGTGCTTGCGTACAGCGAGAGGCTTCGCGTCACCTGCAGCTGATGTCTGTATCACAAAAGCGTCAGCTGGGGCGACGGCTCGTTCGTGATCGCACTGTGCATGGCTCCGAGTGGGAGTGTCAAGATGTATGTTTGTCGTTGCGAGACAAAAAAAAAAAAAAAAACTCTTATTGATTCAAATAAATTTAAACTGGGTGATGACAAAGCAAACATTGAGCCTCGCGCCCGGATACGCGGGCAGCATCGCGGACACTTAGCGGACAGTTAGTTTTTCCCCTTCAAAAAAAGGTTTCCGACATAAAATAATTCAATGCAATTTAAACGGCCATGCGGGACGCGGAATGACAAAGTTTTTGCGAAACGAAGAGAGTATCCTAACGGTGTAGAGTGCTCATGAATCGCGTGTAGTTTTGCTCCGACATTAGCATGCTGATTGCGAGAAAGTTTTATGTTCGTGGTAAAACGCTCATCGACACCCGATGCAATAACGAGCAATTTATATGCGACGTAGCAGCAGCAGCTGCAGCATCGTCGTTGGAGAGCGTTTTACGTGTTTTAATCGTAACATTGCGGAGTATAAATTGCACGCGTGTCGATGGTCCGAGCGCAATTTTCAAATTTCAATAAACCATTCCAAATTCCACTCGTGGAAAGTACACTCTGTACGCGGAGAATACACAAATTCTTCACTTTTTACCGTACAAAACTATCGAGCGAGAGAGAGAGAGAGAAATTCTCAAAGCACAACTGTAAAATATTTACAACCACCGCGCTTGTACAACTATAATGTACAATAAAGATATAATACACATCTCCGCTCCTCGCCCATTATACATTCGAGTCTGTGACGCATCCTGTATTTACGAAATCCTAACTTTCCAGTCAGTCGGTCCATTGTCCCCCCCCCCCGATACAATAAAGAGTCCCAAGGGCTCGACGACACCCTGTTGACGTGAAAAAGTGGCTCACTCGGGAGTCGCACGACAATGACATCACCGATCTCTCAGGTAAGTACGGGTCGACAAAGGGCCCCTCGAGCACGTCACATTATGGTTTTCCGGGGATTACGTCGGATATATAGATGTTATATACCTGTACTTTAACACCTCTCACGGTCCATATATATATACCGTCTTGCACGAGGGCTCGAGCCCCCAAAGAGTTTGCAGGTATTGTACACGATCCTCGCGCGCGCGGAATCGAGCATCGGTATTGTGCGGTCATAGTACGCCCCGTGCAGTATTGTACCGACTGTATACTGGTTTTGATCTGGGCTGCGCGCCCCTTGTATCTCCTCCTCTCTTCGGCTACGCGTGTAATACGTATGTACGGCTCGTTGTGTATTCCGTGAAATTGCCGCTCGAGATTTGTTATTTTCCATCCGCGTCTGCGTACATGCCAGGATACCTGCAATGTACCCTATTACGAGGGACCACTGTTTGCTGATGATACTCGTGTACGGCATGTACAACAACTTTATTTTCCACAGCTCGTGCAATCATGCGTACAATATACACACTGCGGCAAATGCAGTAGCGTTCGATTAAAACGGGAAGCCGTAGGCAAATTATTCCGCGTCCCTGTAACGCAACGCTTTTGCGCGATATTAATCATCCCTCCGCTGGCGCATTTGTTTGCAGAATCGATTGCGGCCGGTGTTGTCGTTGATGTACGGTGGAAAAATCGACGCGCTACCGTTATTCTCGAGTATCGTATAAATTATCTCGAGTATTATATATGAATCGGCGTATGAATTATGATAGAAAAGGTATACACAGCTGAAGATGTTGTATACATCTCGTTAAAACGAGACACATTTTCATGAATATTGTATGCAGTGTATAATATCCCTCGAGCTCGTCGACATCATTCAAAAATCAATACGTGTTTACGCTTACAATCCACCATCATCGAATCCATCACAATTAGCCCTCTCTCGGGGCCCTTTCTTCCCCTATATACCTCGAACAATAATCCAACAGTCAAGTTCAAAAGCCGCACCAAACACGCGCGCGGCGCATCGTCGTAAAACACGCGACCGAGAGCCCCCGTTCTGATGGGGGAGTGGAAACCGCCTCCGACAAATGGCACAACTTATATACCCACAATATATTAAGTATACGTATTATATACGAAAAGCGTCACTGCAGCAGCATCGGTGGCGTGTTTTTTCTGTAAACACTTTCACGTCCCAGCGTTTCCCCGTATTGCGCCGGAAAAACGTGTGCGCGGTGTTTTTTCACGTTTTTCCTCCCCCCCTCACATAGGCCAAAAAGTCGGCGGGCCATTTCCCCCCCCCGCACGGGCCTAAAATAATGAAGAGCACCGGCACTGCTCGTATATACGTGTAATATATGTATATATACATCATCCTCGGGACGGGGAGAATGAGACTCCGTCCTCCCTCTTGACGGCGACGGTAACAGGGGCGCCGTTTGTTTGGCGTGGGCATATATAACTGTGCGGCCTGTATGGCCGAAAAAGCGCAGCGGCGCGCTTTCTTTTTCTCTCTCTCTCTCTCTCCCCTGTGTAACCCCGTGTGTATAACCACGTCCTATATATACTATACATGCCTCCTGATTGACGTGGGACGGAGGCCTGTCAGTTTTGCGAGCGTAGAACTGTACTTATACATATACGGTCCCTTTTGACGGGAAGAAGAAGAAGAAGAAGAAGAAGAAGAGTTTTGTATAGCATGTGCGCATGTGTGTAAGGGGACGTACTTACTTACAGCTGCATAACAATATATACGGCGAAAGAGTTCCGAGAGAGGAAAAGCGGGCATCAATCTGGGCGCAATATGCGAGCTTACGGTCCGTCGGAGTTATATAGTTATAAATGCAGGGCACGCACGTGTGCGGATGTGCCGTGTTCTCTTTACCTTCTCTTTATCGTCCGTTTTGTACAACTCCAGGGCTGATAACATTGAGCCGGAGATCATTCTTCTCGAGAGTTATACGGTCGTCGTTATTGCCGTTTATTCTTTCGCGGGAAATCATGCCGTTTGGAAGATAACATATTACTATGATTATACCGTGGGCATCTGGGCGCAAGCAATTTCGAACTGATAATCGAGCAATAAACTTTTCCGGAAACGTTAGCGGATGGAAATTCAGGGATCCGACGAGCTCCAATATTATCTTTCGAATGGAATTTCAAACCGCGCGTTTCCGCGTTCGCGATTCAAGTTTGCATGGTGGAAAAGATACTGCCAGAATTTAAGTTGGAAATTTATTCCATTTCGCCCGTTTGATTGAAACGAAAGCCACGAGTAGCGCCAGAAACAACAAAACGGTAACAATCGCAATTGGATTGATTTTTAATCAAAACCCAAGTAGCCCCTTTTTTTGACGCGAACATTCAACCAGCGGTACCATTATTTCGCACTCGGCTCCTGTCACCCGAAAAATCCAAAAGCATCCCCGACACCTTTCGCGATCGCGAAAGGAGCCAAACGACCCGTCGCCTGTGTCCTGTACACGGCCACCGAGAGGATTCGCTCGGGAAAATCGCCGTGAAAGCCATGGCTTTCGGTACTTACCCGCGGCAAGGGAACAAAAAAAAAAAAAAGAAACGAGCAAAAACGGCCCCTCGAGCGCGCACGCACGCACAGACCAAGCGGTAAGACGCACCGGGAGAAAAATCCAACGGCCCGCTGGTGGGCTGCAGGGACGACGGCTCCGGCCCGTCGCAGCATCCCAGGGATGTATACACCGAGAGCGAGAGAGGTACGCTCGCGAAAAGGGGGCGTGCCTCTCCTCCCCGCCGGGCGCTCCCGGCCGGGCAGACATGGCGATCGGCCGGCCAATCGGACCCGGGCCGCCCGAGCTTGCTCCCCGAGCCCCGCCCCCCCGGCTCCTCCCGGCTCGCACGATCGGCGCGCTCGCTCTCTCGCTCGAGCCCGGCCGGCCTCTTCTCCGGGCGCCCCCCCGCAGTCGGCTCGGTAGCGCGCGTCCGAGTGGTCGCCGATCTTTTCGTCCCGCGCTCGGAGATCTTGTTTTCCCCTTCGTCTCCGTCGCCCCGCGATGGTGTCGATGCCGCGTGAGCGCGGGTGCCGAGTCGATCGGTGATTTCGCGGGCCGAGCGACGAAATAAATCAGCGTCGTCCATCTTGGCGTGTGCGTTGACGTGCGCTCGCCGTGCGGCCGGGACCCGCAGAGACGGTCTGCACGATAACGATCGTGAGGTCAACGGAGTGCGGGGGCAATTGTTATTTGTACCGAAGACACCTCCCTGCGCGCGATATAAGTGTACGACGTGTTGCGAGTGTGACGTTGACGCTCGCGCACGATCGACCGGCCGATCGGTACACGTATTTTATACTGGGCAAAGTTAAATTGTTGTGCATTACACGCGTATGTAATTATCGAGAGTGCAGTGCGCGCTGGTGTGCGAAATTACCGCATCGGTGTGCGCCCGAGGAGGAAGCCAGCGTGTAGATACGCGGCTCGACAGCATCCACCACCACCGCCGTCGGATTCTAAATTTAGTGGCGCGCGGCTCTATAAATACACAAGGTGGCCGAAGCTGCTGCTGCGTTGAGAGGTGGGCGAGGAAGAGCCACCGTCTCGTACGTACGTGCGAATAGTGCATCGTACCCTCGCCGGTTTGCCGATTTCTCCCGCGAAATCGGCACGTAAAACGTTTTTACGTATGCAGTTGGATATCGTCGCGATGACGAAGGGATCGGTTCGGCAGCAGCTCCGATCGACGAGCGACACGGAGAAGAAGAAGGAAGAGTCGCTGCAGGCGAAGGACAGGGACGATAACGGGCCGCGAGTGTGAAACCTATATATGTACTACCTGCTGCCGATCCATCCCTCGCGTTCGTTGTGCTGCGCAGTGCAAACAAAAAAAAAAA
>JAPYYV010024844.1:0-11167 GCA_030522625.1 Copidosoma aretas
AAAGGAGAAAGTGATAAGTCCACTCTTTTTTTTGAGCGTATTCGTTACTACAATAATTCTTTATCTTTTGCTTCTTTCAACGCTAACTTAGTGAATTTCGACGTCCCGGACCATACTGTTTTAAAATCCAAGGTCAAATATAGTATCAAATCAATACTTCTTTGTATCCTCCTAATGCTGACTCTCCAACTAATGGACAACTTTTTATTATTGACCAAGAAGAAGGTGTGCGATATTGGATGATTGAGAATCCTGTTTTAGATTACGAACTTATATCTATGCTAGATTCTGTTATTCGCAATAATCATATTTTTGCTAAATCCTATGAAACGATGAAGCAGGAGATAGATGCTTAACTTCTGTTGAATAGCGATACGAACAGCCTGAGTTACACTTGTGGTTTTCATTGAAACCAGGTCAAGACATACAAAGATACAATTTGCAAGGAGTTAATGAAGTTGCAACTATCTTTAGTACAACAGCTGATGGAGAAATTCCAGAATCTTATATTTCTGTGCGGAACAAGAACACAAAAAAATTAGAGTTGGTAAGTTCTATGGATCCGAATGTCGAACCATGGATATACTCTTTATATTATCTTTATGGTACACAAGGTAGGCACAGAAATATGAATCGAGACAATGATGATCGACGTATAACTCGAATGGCTTACACCAGATACCGAATGGCTGTTAGATCTAACGAATTTAATCCTTTTATAATGGGTCGCAGATTGTATCAGCAATAGGTAGTTGACCATTATGTTAAAATAGAAAAAGATAGAATTCAATATTGCCAAGATCACCCGAAACAACTAAAGGCTGATACGTACAAAGGTTTACAAGATTATATACAAACGTCTGCTCGTAGTGTATCGGCTAACGTGGGTAAAACGATAATTCTTCCTTCCTTATTTAATGGATCTCCTCGCCACATGCAACAATGTTACCAAGACGCCATGGCAATCGTTAATAGAAAAGGTAAACCCGATATTTTTCTTACAATGACATGTAATCCTAACGGGCGTGAAATTAAAGAAAACCTGTTACTGGGCCAACAAGTTTCTGATAGACGAGATATCGTTGGGCGAGTATTTCTTTTGAAAAAAGATCGTTTGCTTGATCTTATTATAAAAAAAAGTTACTTTGGAAAAGTTGCGGGTTACGTGTATGTTATTGAATTCCAAAAGCGAGGCTTACATCATATGCATTTATTAATTACGTTAGAACGTGGTTACAAAATTACTACATCTGACATAGTTGATAAATATATATCAGCTGAAATCCCTGATCAAACTTCCAATCCTCCATTACATGAAATAGTTATGAAAAACATGATACATGGTCCATGTGGTGATTGGTGTACTGTAAACGTTCCCGGAGCAATTTCAAAATGAAACTACGTTAGATGAAAATGGGTATCCTAATTACCGTAGAAGAAATACTGGCATGACGTATGAACGGCCAGGAAATTATTTTGTTGATAATAAATGGGTTATTCCTTATTGTCATATTAATGTCAAAGTTGTTTCAAGTATTTTAGCAGTTAAATATTTATATAAGTATATTTATTAAGGTCATGATGCAGCTAGTGTGGTTATAAGAGAAACCACAAAAGCAATACAATTAGTCACGATGAAATTCATCATTTCATTGAAACTCGTTACGTTGGTCCAGTAGAAGCGTGTTATCGTATATTAAGTAAAACATTGCAAGATAAAAGTTATACTATTATTAGATTGCCAATACATTTACCAAATGAACAATGCGTTATAATTCCAGGTGCTGTTGAAGACGCAATCATTATTAATAACTTGAATACTTCAAGTAGTATGTTACTTGATTATTTCAAATCGAACGAAAGTTGTGAGGAAGCGAGACAACATGTTTATACAGAAATTCCAAGTTATTTCACGCACAAGAAAACAAAAATCAATAATATAACTACAACTTTTTTGAATATTCGAAAAAAACAATTTAACTGTATAGGTCGTATGTTTTTTGCCGGTCCAACTCAAACCGAATTATTTTATGTAATACTGCTATTACTACATGTTAAAGGGGCCAAAAGTTACTCCGATCTCAAAATGGTAGATATTATTTTACAACCATCTTTTACCGCAACTTGCTTAGCACTTGGACTCATAGAAGATGATGGAGAATGGATTAAAGCAATGGAAGAAGCCACGCTTTGGATGATGCCTCAAAGACTTCGTCTTTTGTTTGTTCGCATACTTATACACTGTCAACCAATTCACCCTGAAGAATTGCGGGAAATATATAAACATGCAATGTCTGAAGATTTTTTGCGAACAAACGAGCGTGAAGCAAGTTATCAAATGGCTTACTCTGAAATAAACAATTTATTACAAAATGAAGGTCAAAGCTTAGTTGATTTTCCTAAAATGGAACAATCTGTAATGAATACATATCATACCTGTCCCATATTATCAGAACCCTTATTCGAGGAAAATGAACGTCAATATAAACAGTTGAATGCTGAACAAAAATAAATCGTAGATATCGTACTTAAAGCTGCCCAGGATGAAAATTACAACGGTTCTACTTGTTTTTATTTAGATGGACAAGGAGGATCTAGAAAAACTTTCGTATACACTACCATTTACAATAGACTAATTTCAAAATACATACAAATTTGTTCGATGGCTTCCACCGGAATTGCCGCAATTTTACTACCAAACGGTAAAACTGTTCATAAAACTTTTGGTTTACCAGTTCCACTATTTCAGGATTCTTCATCACACATTAAGGCACAATCAAAAGAAGGTAAATTATTGAAAGATACCAAAGTTTTTATTTGGGATGAAGCACCAATGGCACCAAGATATGCTTTAGAAGTAGTAGATCGGACCTTAAGACATGTTATAAATAACGATTTGCCTTTTGGAGAAAAAATTATGCTTCTAGGTGGAGACTTGAGACAAATTCTCCCTATTAAAAATCATGGAACTTGAAGTGAAATATTAAATTTATCTATTAAGTATAGTTCATTGTGGCATCATTTTCCGAAATTTCAATTGAAAACAAATATGAGGGTCTTACCGCAAGAAATTTAATTTGCTCAGTTCTTATTAGATGTAGGCAATGGTACTTTCAATGACTTGAATGATAATATTTAACTTCTTAATCGTTGTACACTATTAATGGAAAGGTGTATTGTTCAAGAAGTATTTAGAAAACTTATAGGAGAAAAAAAATTCGAAGAAATGAGTAATTGTGCTATTTTATCTGCTAGAAACGTTGATGTCGATGACAATAATGACTAAGTTACTAATTTATTAGAAAAATCTACTGAACATATTTATACTGGGATTGATAGTATTGAAAACTGCAATAATGGTGAGCTTACTGATCTTCTCTTACCAGAATACCTCAATACTTTAAATCCACTATCACTGACTCCTTATACACTACGTTTAAGAAAAAATTGCATTATGATTTTAATTAGAAATATAAGTCTCAATGAAGGCTTATGCAATGGCACACGGCTGCAGGTTATTGATTTTTCTATTTATTTATTAAAATGTAAGGTTTTGACAGGGGATAAATGTAACAGTATTGTATTTTTAAATCGTATTACCTTTTACTGTGAGAATGAATATCCATTTACTTCTAAAAGAAGGCAATTCCCAGTTAAATTAGCCTTCGCAATGACTATAAACAAATCTCAAGGACAAACGTTTAAGAGAATAGGGATCGATCTCAGACGAGACGTCTTTAATCATGGACAATATTATGTAGCTATGTCTAGGGTAAGTCGTGGGACTCTCGAACAATTTATCTTGGATTCCAAAGACAAAACGTGCATGTGAAAAATTACGTATACAAAGAATTATTTGAGTAATATTTATCAATCGTAATTTCAATAAATGTATACTTCAATTATATATTATTTGAAGTTTTTATATTAGAAAACATTTAATTTAGGAAGGTCACGGTAAAAAATAAAAAATTGTTAGATAACGTATAACGTTAGATAATAATAGATTCATAAATTTAATACAACATTGCTTAATAATTTATATTAAATATTATTCGCGTAGCGCGCTAATTAAATCTGGTGTATGTAAGTGTTTTAAGGGTTATGATAAGGGATGAAGGACATTAGAGTAGTGTGGGACGGGACAGTGTGTAAAAAGTGTTTTGATTTTGTGTCTGTGTGGTGCTTGCATACACCAACGGAACCACCAGTACCCACCTGCCCGAAACACCAGAGCCCAACCACAAACTTGCGATCCAGGAAACCGGTACCAGCTGGTTTTTGCAACGCTTTATAGAAAAAACCGCCGTATGATCCCTTCGGTGGTAGTAAACTATTATTCTCTAGCCCACCACGTCTTCTTTATTTTAGAGACGTACAGCCTTTTAAGCAGTTGTAGCCTGGTATTATTTATGTCACCACATACAAGTATACATGTGTTATTAGTTGAAAAATGGTTTTATTAATCTATTATACACGATTATTGACATAGTTCCCATCCAGAGTTAAGAGGTAAAGATTTTTGAAAAAGATCATAACAATGTATATATTATAAAAATATAGTTTTCAATAGGGCTTTTTAACTATTCACACCTGATCTTCAAAATTTTCATTGCCACGGTGTAAAACAGTAAAAGATATAAAAAGATACTGATACAATCTTAAATTTTTTTACATTAGACTCATACCTCCACAACATAAATTTTACAACCAGCTAGAATAGCTCCAATATCTATAGGATTAGTATCCAGGATCTTACTATCTCTCAGATTTTCAACTTTTAATAAGTAACTTGTGCCTAAAAATTACATACAGATCTAAATAAGTATTAAGTTCTATATTTTGTAAAATAATCATTTTAAAATTTTAATCAAAATGTTAAGTCCTTGTGGATCAAGCCCTGGATTAGTTTGAAACTTCTTTGGCAATTCCAAGAACTTCATAAAGACGTCTTTTTAAGTATGATCTTCTTTGTGAAGTTTTTTAATTCATTACCAGGCGATATAGGTAATGCACAAGCAGTGATGGTCGACCCTAATGAAAAAAACCTTGCATCAAATTTTGTGAAATATTGGTTATTTCATGGTCTACATATGATAGAGAACTTTAAATACATGTGTACTTTTAAAGCTAAGCTGTTATGTTAGTTATCTGTGATTATCTACCTCGCTTAACGCTGCAATTCAGCTTTGAATAATCCCAATTATCGAGTAACTCCTGCGATATAAACATTTAATAAACTCATAGATATTTGATCACTTTCTTTTATGAAGGTAAGCAACACCAACATTTCATAGCAGTAGCTTACCACAATACCATTTCGTTTACTGTAGTTGTACACTACACAGATGATGCGTATAGCTTCTGAGTCTGCTTCTACGTGCACTTGCACGGGTAACTATACTAATTGAAATAAATACGATACAAGAACTATACTCATAAAAAGATGTGTAATACTATTATAAATAATTATACATTCCCTGCATGCAGTATACTTAGTTATATTGACTGCTGCAGACAGCTGCATGCATATGATGGGCGTGACATGCTGTTATCTCCTAAAATATATCATATATATAGAAATACACCTAGCCGCACCGGCAAATTTGATATCTGTAGATTGACGGAAAAAATTATCATTTAGTATGATCCGTTGCAAACTTTGAAAAAAATTTACTTAATAAAATTTAACGAAAAAACTTAAAACATGTAATAAAGATGTCACCCTAGGGCACTCAACTTATTATTCTGCCATCTCTGATAATTTTTCACAAACAATACAAAAATTCAAACTTACTGCTGCCTTGCCGCATAAAAGTATTGTATGAACTAAAAATTATTTTATTTTCAAGTAGTTTTCGCAAAATTCAGAGTTTAGCGCCCTTCCTGTAATAATTTTGAGAACAATTCCCAAATTTGATGCAATTCCATTCAGTAGGAGAGAAGAAAAGTATGTAAGGGTGAATTAGCCTTGAAGTGTCTCTCGTCAAACATAACCTTTACCTCCCACGTCCTCTTAAGAAGGGTCGCTCCCCTACGCCAGAGTGTTTCGGTAGAGCTGTG
Source organism: Copidosoma aretas (assembly GCA_030522625.1). Classification (NCBI taxonomy): domain Eukaryota; kingdom Metazoa; phylum Arthropoda; class Insecta; order Hymenoptera; family Encyrtidae; genus Copidosoma; species Copidosoma aretas. The sequence continues at coordinate 6,064 of JAPYYV010024844.1, forward strand.
TCTACATCCCTTTAGATTCTTCATTTAAGCATGATGGTGTAGAGATCTATTACACATCAATTTGCAGTGTCACAAATGAAGATTTCAAATAAGCTTTAATGGGTTCAAAATATTGTTATCATTTTACAACTTTATAGATTAATAATATGAAACGAAGAATCTTATATAAATTGATATTACTCGATATTTACGCTGAATTCTCTCCAACATTTAACTTTAATTTAAAAAATGCTTTTGATAAAAATAAAATTTTTTTTTTGCTACATAATGAAAATTTATATTTTTACATTTTTGCTTCGATATAAAGTAGGTATGAAAGTACAAAAATTTGTTGTAAATAAAGTAAACTGAATAAAGAGGATATGAAAAAAACTGTTTCTGATCAAAATTTGGAACGAAAAAATAACGCTATATAAAACAAATAAAGTTTATAAGGAATAAAGGAATAAACATAGTTTTAATTATAAGTAAAATTTAGGCACATTATTGTACAGTAACAAACTATTATTGACATACAAAATTTTTAGAGAATTTAATTCACATTTTTTATTTGGGGGTTGGTGCGCGGAGCGCGGAGTGGGCGCAGCCCCACTAGTATATATATATTTGCATAGATATATATATACATATAGATATATTGGAGATAAAGTGTTGCTTTTACTCCCCTTCTCTCTAAAAATTAAAGGCACCTTTCAAGTCGTGTTGCGGCTTAAAATCTTTGGTAGGACATGCACTTCCGAATGCAGTGGGGCAGAAAGTGATTATTTAATATGGCGGCTTTATATAGGGCCATATTGTCAAAAAACACAAATTATTATTTCTCTTTCAAATATCGCTATTTAAAGTCCTTCTCTCCAACAATAAAAGGCACCTTTGAAGTCATGCGACCACTTATAATCTTTGGTAGGAAATAAACTCTCGCATGCTGAGTGGCAGAACGTGAATAAACAATATGGTAGCTATGTATGGCAACATTTTATCAAAGAGACCCAAAACATCGATTATTGGCTTTCTTACAAGGCAGCTCTGTATCGGAAAGAATATACTTCTTCGTTTTTTAATCTCTTTTTGAACTTGTTTTTGGAGCTCTTTTGCGTACTTGTAATGTACAACCATGCTTACGATCTAAGATTTATTGAATGTTTTTAGATTTAAAGCAACCTTTAGAATAATAAATCTTTTTTCGTATTATCACATACAAATGATTATAATATTGACTTTAGCTCTTACCAAGTATTGCAAAGTCATTAATTATTTGGTTTTAAGAGACAAAAAGGGTTTTTTCACGATCAAAACCATTAGTAGCTGATAAATAAACGATATCACATTGCCCAGCGGCTTTTTAGAGGTGAGGTATGAGCAGCTTTTGGGTTAGTGAAAGGTAAAATTATATTTCTGTCAAACCATTGGAAAAGTACAGAAAATCAACTAGACACCGCATTTCTAGTGGGGCCAGAATAAGTCAGACTTTGTTCCGTGATCTTCTTTAGGATAGGTACAAGATAATATGCTACATATCCTTTGATCTTTGTTAGAAAATGGGAAATTCTAAATAAAGATTTACAACGTCGATTTGGAAAAGTCTCTAGTGGCTGACAACGACCTAGAACCGTTTTATTGTGGTATCATAGTTACTTAGTTTTAGATTAGTAAGGTTGTGGGTACATGTAAGCTAGATAGTACTAAAATATGAAACTTATGATTTTTATTACAAAACCATGATGATTAACCATAATTGACTAATAAAAAAAAGGAATTTTAAAAATAAATGTTATTAATTTGTTTTTCTTCAAGAATATGGTGCCATTCAGAGACGCTATATTAAATAATCACTTTCTGCTACACATCATTCGAAAGTGCATGTACTACTCAAGATTTTAAGCTGTGCACGTCTTCAAAGGTGCCTTTTATTTTTAGAGAGAGAGACTTCGAGTAGCAACGATTGGAAGAGAAATTGATATCTTGTGTCTTTTTGACCATATTGTGCCACTATATTGAATAATTGCTTTCTGCCATTCAGCATTCAAAAGTGCACGTCTTACCAAAGATTTTGAGCCATCGCACGTCTTAAAAGGTGTCTTTAATTTTAATATTGGAGGGGGGGGGGGGAAGTGACTCATTGTATCCCATGCATATATATATATATATAATGATCTACACAGATACATACATAGAAACATAAAAAAATTGTAAACATAAAAACATGCATCAATCATAGGTCCAAGAATACATACTGAGATACATACGTCCCTTTATACCTACACGTGTACGCGCATACATACATACAATACATGCTTATATGAATACATGAATAAATACATGAAGAAAAACGTACCATCCTACACTAATAAATACATACATTTGTACGAACATACATGCATTTGTAGATCTACTTATTATTGAGAAAACACATACAAGCATCGATAGATCTGGAGACCATCAATAGTACTTTAACAGCAATGACAAGCGATTACACCAATAAATCCCAATTTATACTCCTTAAAAAGAATCTCCTGAACATCAATTTATAATAAAAACCATTGAAAAATTGCTAGTGGAGATGAGTCTATTATAAAAGCTTTGTAAACAACGCAGGCTACCATAAAGTATAGCACTGATAGATATAACATCAGCATAGCAACGAGATAGACGCCCGTAAGCTGTAAAGCAGCAGGTGTGCCATTGACAAAGAGGTGGCTCTTGTACTTATAAATGAGTAAAAAAATGTGATTGGCCAGAAACTACTAGAACGGTTAAGATCACACAACAGTTGGACTAAAGGGGACCCTTTACCCTACACAGCAGTAAATACCTTACCGTACGCATACTTATGCAGTATTTGCTGTGAGAGTGAAGGCAGGTAGCACCAAAAGTGGTGCTTTTTTGCAACGCTGGCTGGATAGAGAACATATTTTAACAGTGTCAACATACATATTTGTGCAAATAAATATTATTTATGTCATCGTAGATGATATATTATGGACAAATTTTGGCAAACATCACAGAAATTGAGGTGATCAAATTTGTTTCTATTGAATTATGAATAAACATGGTCATGTCTGACCAATAGAAAGCTGATAATCAAAAACATATTTTTTATTTTTCATGGTCATGTGGGGTTATTATCGAAGTTCTGCTCGTCTAGTGTGTCATACCAGTTGCACTTGGGCTGCGAAGAAGCCGAATATATCTTTTATTTATTATACAAATTTGAGTGAAATGTATCCAGCTCTTATATTAAACAGGAGTGGAGCAACTCTTCAGAGGCTCGGATCATTTGGGAAGAAATATTTTGTCAGAATATTCGTCAGTGGCCAACAGAAATTATAAACATCAGAAAAGGTCACGAGAATAAGCATTACGAGCGAATTGTGTAAGTCACTATTTTACTGCATAAACGTCAGAAATAATTCAAGGTTTTAAAAAGTTATCTTCTTCAGTGGGGCTTCCAAAGATTAGCCTCACTCTTGCTCAAAATATGTGCTGGATATATGTCACTCAATTACGTATGATAAATCAATGGAAAGATTTATTTGCATTTTTTTGGCTTCTTTGCATCCTAAGTACAACTGGTATGACAAACTAGACGGGCAGAATTCCAGATAACAACCCAGTAGGGGTTATGTTTTTGATTATCAGTTTTTGTTTATCTGACGTTAACATATTTGTATAAAATTTAACAGAATTTAATTAAACCACCTTTATTTTAACTTCATGGGGGTGTTTGCTGCTTTGTTCTATTGACACTGCATTTAAACAAGCGTCGCCGTTTGATATTACATTTTCACTCGTTGTACCCGTGGTCCTGAACATTTTCTTACCGTTTCTTATTTTTTTAAGGTCAAATACTTTTAAATTAGTTGCTTGGAGCAAAACCTGTCTATATTATAAAGTATACGGTAACAAAAATAATATCTATTTGCACAAACACGTATGCTGACCTTGTTGACATGCGTCCTCTATACAGCCAGCGTTGCAAAGAATCGCCGCCTCTGACGCTACCTGTCCTTACTCTCACAGCGAATTAGGTCTTCAAATTCTTATGATATTTTAATAATATATTTTATGATTGACATTTTGGAACACTCTCAATTGTTCTTATTCAACGAAATATAACAAATAAATAAACTAGGATGAATGAAATCGTTAATTTAAAGCCTAAGAAAAACTTCAGAGCAAGTGTAGCCTTTTCACGGTGAACTAGAAACTATTTTCATATATTACGACAAAATAAAAAGGAATGGAAAGTATTAATACAATTAACATGTAATACTTTCGGTGGTTACTTGATGAAGATTTAAATCCATATTTAAATAAATAAACGAGTTTATAAGTTAATCTTCACAATTTTATTCGTCAGGTGTTACAATTATTTCGGCATCAGACACAGAGGTTTATAAACTAAAATGTTTTTGGCTTTACAATTACAGTTATTTTTAAATTTCATTAATAAATCACACGAAAATATTGAATTTACAATAGAAATAGAAGAAAATAATTTACTAAATTTTTTAGATTTAACAATTAATAGAATTAATAACCACTTAGAATATAGTATTTTTCATAAACCAACACATACAGATATTTTAATTCATATCAAGTCACTTCATCCACATTCACACAAAATAGCGGCATTTTACAGCTATGTATATAGATTGTTGTCTGTTCCTATGTCACACAATAATTATACAAAATAATTCAAGATTATTAAGCAATTAGCTAAAAATAACGGATACGATCAAAATTTAATAGATGGAATTGTTAAAAAAGTAAAATATAAAATAGCAATTAAAAATGTTTATCCATTAATTAATACAGATAAAAAATTTTTTCATACTTGTACACTTTTTGGGGATATTTCTAATTTGTTGACAGAAAGGCTAAAATAATACGGATTGAGTACTGCATTTAAGACACAGAAAAGCTTACAAAAAATAATTAAAAATAATAAAAGTCAAACACTAAAGTCAGAAAAGTCTGGTGTATCTAGCTTGCAATGTGGGTTTTGCGACAAAGAATATATAGGACAAACGGGTAGGTCTTTCGCTAAACGTTTAAAAGAACATAATAAGGCCCTTGTCAGTGGGACGGATAAATCAAATTA
>JAPYYV010024853.1:0-10492 GCA_030522625.1 Copidosoma aretas
CTTATAATAGCAGAAAGTCAAATGTATCTGAAGTATGTAACAATTAGGGCATTATAACATGTACTTGCTAATTAATTTTTAGTAATTTAGGTATGTTTTGTATTGTTTTTTTGTAAAAAATGTGCTGAGATACTTACCGCAAGGTAGAGTGAAAACAGTACCATATTAGATTTGTATGCTTACGAATCGGCATCAAAGTAAGTTCAAAACAGTCAGTAGTAGAATATACAGGTTGACGAAGAAATCGATTAAAATTTATGTCATAGGAAAGCATCGTAAAAAAGCGCGCGAAGCGCTCCAGGCATGTCTGGTATAATATATAATTTAATAATTGATTTTAAATTGAGAATTCGTTTAATTAATAGGGATACATTACAAATTAATGTTATGTTTTTCTTAGGTAACCATTCAAAATTCATTCATAAAATTTCTTCATAATTTAATGAAATATATCTTATAGCACAAGACGCTTAAAAAACGTTTCAAAAACGTTAAAAATAAATCTTTGAAACGTTTTGGGAAAAGTTGATACAAAGTTTTAGAAAATTTTTAAAAACTTTGAGAATATCCGCTTTTTTTGTTATAAAAAGTCATACCAGAACGACTTGTGCATTAGATTTCATGTAAATAGTGTGCCGCACAGGCGTTACTATTCGGATGATAACACCAATACGGGGGCCTAAGGTTGTTTGTCACATAATTCAAATAAACGAAATATTTATTTGTTTATTAGACAATTATAAAAACTATTGTAATCAAGCTTAGGCCCCCAGTATTGGTGTTATCATCCAGATGGTAACGCTTATGCAGCTCACCATTTACAAAAAAAATTATGCAAAATTTGTTCTGGCGTGATTTTTTATGACAAAAAAAGCAGACATTTACAACGTTTTTAAAACGTTTATAAAACGTTGTATCAACTTTTCTCGAAACGTTTTAAAGTTTTTTTTTGAACGTTTCTTAAACGTCGTGTGCTATTAGGGATGTATGTATATGTAACAGTTGGAGTGAAACTCAAACTCTAAATCCCTCTAACCCCGAGCTCTCTGTAACTGTTAAATTAAATGATGCTATAGGGAAAGATTTTATTTATTATTTAATTACATGATTAATGATGATTAAAAACAAAATTGTACAACAAGAAAGTAGGTACGAGACTTACATACAGCTCGATTTGTTGACGACTCTGTAGATTTCTTATGGATCCTACCACCTATTATTCACTGTCAAAGTTTTTAAGTATTTATTAAGCTGATATTATATTATTTACACAATCAACATAAAACTTAAACTTTTGATCTGTCCACCCCTGCACTTCGTAATCCTTAATTCCAATAACCCAATTTGTGATAATGCAGTATCAAATAATTAATTTATTAATAAACAATAAAAAAGGGAATCGTTTATTAAGAATTTGGATAACGTATGTATTGTTCCTAGGCATGGTTTTCTTAGCAGATCATTTTGTATTTATTGTAAAATATTCTATTTTTCTGATGATAAGAATTTGTTTTAACAATTACAATACAGTTTAAGCTTTAAATTAAAGAAGCATAGATAAAGATATATAAATACTGAATCTTGTAATGATTAAAAACATTAGAAAATTATAAGGCGTTCCAAAACTTAAGTACTTTCTTTTATGTGCAGTATACATCTATAACAATTAGAAAAACACTTACTGATAAGAGAGCATAATAAAATGGGTGGAAACTTTAAGACAAAAATTCTTTTTTTTTTTATATATTTTTTAGACAGAATGATGGACTAAGGCCTGTTATATATGAAGGTTTTCTGTTACGTATGATTTCCACTGTCTCTTTCTACGTAATAAACTAAAAAAGAACAGCTCTTTTTTTAATTTTTGTGTTTTTTGCAATGTACGTGAGTGATATTATTTTCTTATTTAAAAATGGAATCTCCAAATTAGGAGGTGATCTACCCAAATGGCAAAAACCATTTATAAAAAATTGATTTTGAATTCAGATTTTTTTTATAAATTTATATAATTTTTAGGCATGAATTAAAAAATAATTGACTATGTATTCCTTATCTCATCAACTTATGACATGTTGAGTGAATGCTTATGGTCTTCATAAAGAATTCATTTTAAAAAAAAATTAATGAAAAAAGGATTCATAATGAATTCATTCTTTTCATAACTGAATAAAGAAAGCATTTATAAAAAATATATTCTATCTACAGTAAAATGAAAAATAGTTCATTGAGAATTCATTGGACAAACGAAAAAGAATTCGTAATAATTTCATGCCACCGCTTCAACTAGTATACTAAAAAAAACTAACAAAAAGTTATGTACATTTAATTATTAAGCAGAGTGTAAGCATTTTATTAATTCTATTATGCACACAGCATATAGTTAAATTTGTCAGATGAATACTAGATTTTTTTCACATTTATAATAATATTATTTGTACTTTACATAAACAGTCTTTTATTTATTTTGAATAAATATTTATAAATGTGAAGAGATATAACTTTTCTTATCATTTTTTCACAAGAGATCATTGCATGCATGAACAAATTTTCAATATTTATCAGCGATTCAAAAAGCCTGGTATTACTATTTGCTTCATTAATATCAAAGAAACGTGGCGTTCGCAACTTTGCGACACAATAGGATGTACTTTTGCGGATGCAGCGATCTAAGAAGTCGTTTATGTCAGCGGTGAAACTCAATCTGGATTAGAGAAGGTTCTATCGCAACCAAGATAGAACGCAGCAAAGAAAATGTTACTATTTAAACACTTACAAAACCTTTTTTAATTATTGAGAAATCGTTTTGCAAGAAATTAGCAATGTTGTAAAAACTTGATACTGTGTTAATATCACAACGTTTTATCCTGGTTGCGATCACAATCTCTGGTAGTCCTGACTACATTACTCTGCGGGTATACGTTATTTTTTACAACGTTGTCTTAAGGTAAAACAATGTAATTGTATCTTTAAATATATGAATATAAAAAAATTTACATTATTTAGATTAATAATATGTCATTACTATAATCGTAAAATGTGATACTGTCGCCTGTTAAATAAGCTACATCGTGCATTTTTTCGAATGTTTCATAATTCATCTATTAATATAACTTGCGAAGAATGATACAACAGTTACGGTACATAAAAATTATTAAATAATTTGTGATTTTAATAAACTAAGACTAGTTTTCTATTTCAACTGAATACATAAAAATTTTCCATCGTCATTGTGCAATGAAAAATTCGTATTTGTTGTTTAAAATGTACATGTTTATCAAAATCCAGAAAAATATTAACCAAACAATGGTTAACATTAAATAACAAATAAAAAAAAAATGACAGTATATGTGTACACATAGAGTTTAAAAATAGACTTGCCTTTGTTCATAAAAAACTCAAATAATTTTGAAAAAATGTTAATACAATAAGTATTGTTTTTTTACTCACACGATGCTTGTGGATACATCGACAAAAAAATTGAAAAATCAATATTACACTATATATAATCACAGGTTCACAAATTGCTATGATTACATATTATTCAACTAAAATATAGAAGAAATACAGAAAATGTATACCAGCACGCTTCAACGTTGCCAATAATTAAATAGAATACATGTATAACTACAACGCAGTATCAATTATCAGCCCTTTCATCTTCTTTTGCATTTTTGTCCTTCAAGCGGTCTGGAACATGTTGCAGAAAACTTTTAAGGTGCCTAGCACATTCTTTTTTTGTGTATCCTGGTCAGAATTTTACTACAGCACCTAAAATAAATTAGTTTATATATTTAGTAAGATAAACTCATATTTTAATGAATGTTATTTACAGATACTTCGAGTACTGCATTTACTACTGAAGTTTGCGCGTAGCCTTTTCATCTTCCTCAATACCTGACAATGTGCCAATTGGAACTTGGCTTTAGTTGTGTACTCTGAAATTAATTATAGTTTGAAATATGAGTGTTTTATGTACTATTTTATATTGGTACTAGAATAACCTTTAGCTGTGACTCGTGTTGCACCGTCTTTGTTGCATACCGTTAAGCCACCTAAAAACAATTTTTTTTAATTGTGCTGTTTTACTGGCATCAAGTTCGTATTAAATTGACATTTTCTGATTATCTCGTGGGTAGGATGTAGAGAAAATTGTGTTCGTAAAAGCTGCTTACATGGATATTCATATATAACGAGATAATGCGGGAAAATATAACTTGACACAAAGGTATTAAACCTCTTTCTCTTGCAAAACGAGGTACTTACCCTTGGGCGTTACTGGGCTCAGTTGCTTAGACGATCCACCTAGAGATCCTGCTTCTATACAACTTTTTTTAAATCCTTACCTAGAACCATAACATTTTTATCAAACAGATGGAAGCGCCAATAAGTTTAGGATATACGTATGATGGTTGAATAGACCTAAACACACTTATAATTTAAATAATTACTTTATATTTACTATAACAGATATTCCAAACGAACATTGCATGCAATCGTCGACTACAACAGGTCAACGCAAATATCTAATAAAGCATATGAGTAATTCCACAGATCTATTAAACATTGTGTTACTAATTACTCCATGAGCTATAGGTGCCTAGAAAGTTGTTTTGAATCAATCGAAAGTTTCAATGAAAGCTAGCAGTCCCATACTTACTAGCCTGGCCTGGATCAGTGCGCTTATTCAAATGTTACGGTCGATCAATAATTAAGAAAAACATGGATCACGATTTACGTGAAGTTGAAATAGTGTTTTTCAGAAGGTTCTTAAATTTTTTTCGCAAAAAAAAACTACTACACAAAAATGTATGAATAGGTTTCATGTTATGAACAAGCGAAATATATCAACAATTACAAGCGAAAATAAAAAATTTGTTTTTCGAAAAAAAACGTGCTCTTAAATAAATAGCGCAATCTTTTCTTACAATACAAAATGTATGTACACTGTAAACGCTAATTGGTAAATTTCGACCTTAGGAATAAAAAATTCTTCTGTTACACATTATAAAGACTGTGTCTTTAAAATTAATTTTTTTTAATTTGTAAAACCACAAATTTACTATTTTCAAAGTGTTACTCGGTCTCTCATCCCTTGTAAATGAGTAGGTCTAATAATTTACGAATTGGCAAAACGTAAATTTAGAAAAATTAAGATTGTAAAGTGTTATTTGAGAGAAAAACTAATATCAAGCTAGTAAAAAGGTAGGGATACAAGTTTTCAATTCTGAAAAGAATAATTATAAAATTTTTTCATTTTCAAAATAAAAAAATGTAAAACATATTTTTTGAAACTTTGTCTTAATTTAATTCTATTCAAAAGACTAATATTACACTTACACACCTTCGAATTACTAAAACCATCACTTTTCTTATCTTTCAGAGATAATATAAAGAATAATAATTTTACAATGATCAATTTTCAAATCAAAACGCTTTTGGAGATAGTAAAAATATCTATTCTATCAATTATAAAACGGCTATAGAACCAAAAGATTGGATATTCAAGAATACATACATTATATTCGATTATTCTCCTTGTTTCATAGGCTGGATACTCCTGTTTCTCTGGCGTCTAATATACGGACATTTATTTTAGGCACTCATACACGCTGTGCCTTGACCGACAAACGTTGGCTGTTATAAAGTCAGTAGGGTTAGAGTATTGTAATTTGCACTTTTTAAATAAGTAGTTTTATAAATTATTCAAGTCCCAAAACGTGAAATTTCTACGACACTTGCATAATTTGTCGATATTAATATTCACATATTTGTAAATGGTAAACATTCGTTACTACTTTTTTGAAAATAAGAAAATTTTACTTAGATGGTTTTACTGACCTAAAAATTGTAATTTTTAGATGTTACTATTTTTAAATATTAATCTGCTTTGTTTTACTAGTTTCAAAGAGATAATCATTAAAAATTAGTATCTTTGCCTGATTTACCAATTTGAAAATAGTCATATTACAAATTCACGAATCCTAACGTCAAAATTTACCAATTAGCGTTTACAGTGTAGACAACTTAAATACTTTTTTTTGCGTGCCTTGATATTTTTATTTTTTTTTTTAATCGACAAGTTTCAAGTTCAGAGGAATTACTCATACTAAATATGTCTCGATTTTTCAATTGTATGGATTTGCAGTATTTCACTTGGCCGCTGGTTGAGAAGCTTATTATAACATACTTAGAATTATGTTAAGACTTACTTTTAAACTTGACTGGACTTGGTTGCTTCGATGATCCACCCAACAATTCTGCTTCGTTAAGATTGTTATTCTGATTCGGTCCTAGAACTATAACATCTTTATTAAAAAGATTTCAGTTCACTGGGAGGAATTTGTTCGTAAAACACCGTTCATACGACTGCGCACTGACAAAACTATGGCCCGTAGCAGCCGCTACATGTGAGAGCGTACTCACTCCACAACAAAGTCGTTGATGCGGCCTGCCACGCGTGGAGCCAAATCGCCTCCACAGTGAGCTCATTTGGCCAGTGGTACATACTATAGACCACGCATGGCGCTATATGTACACCACGCGCGGGAGCTCGTTACTTCCCCAAAGTCGTAGCTGCTGCAACCGGCCATAGTTTTTTCAGTGTACTAGGCATTCGTGAGGCTGTGCCACGATAGACCAGTGCAGTAGCTGCTACGGTTCTACGCGTGCAGACGCGTACTATTGGAATCACAATACGTCACGTGACTCTTGCAATATATATAGTCGATTGGGGGAAAAATAACACAGGCCTTATGAGGACGTGTAGGCTATTATTTTCTTTACGCCTTTAACGATCGTAGTACGGCAAAAGCTTGCAGATAACATGTTTTCGTTGGGATAATAGCACCTTAGATATTTTTCCCATCTGAATCGTTACTTGAAGCTTAAAACCTCACTTCTAAAGTGCAAAACGCACAATAAACCTGTACAAATCTCTCTCGCTGTTGCCTACATATACTTGCTTACTTACCTATATATAGACAACAGCGGGAGAGATTTTTAAAGGTAAAATGTGCGTTTTGCACTTCAGAAGTTAGGTTTTGAGCTTCTTGTAACGATTTAGATAGAGAAAAGAATATCTGAGGTACCATCATCTCAACTTAAACATGTTATCTGCAGGATTTGGCTGTAATACGTTCGTTGTAGGCGTGAAAAAAATAATAACCGATACGTCCCCATTACGCCTGGGTTATTTTTCCCCCAATTTACTATATATATCGCGAGAGTCACGTGACGTCTTGGAATCACAATAGTCCATAGAGAGCACAATTTACAGCCGTTAGTTGTGACGAGTGTACGGCGAGAGATCTTGCCTGTACTCATGCTCGTTACCGGTGCTGCCATTGCACACATGTGTGCGTCACAAGAAATTTCTGTGATAATACAAATGTATAAGTAAGTACAGTCACAAAACCAGCAACAAGCGTGAGCATGAGTATGGGCACGATCTCCCGCAGAACACGCGTTACAAGCAACGGATGTGAATTGTTCTCTCCGTGATAGATAGATTCTCTCCGTCACAGAACAGCAGCTGCCTCGGTCCGGTACTCGCTGTAAGAATAGCAAGTGATGACGTCAGCTTGTGGCCAGTGCTTGAACCACGGGGGAATGCGAACAAGCAAGTGATCGCAGCAAAATTAGGATATACAAATAAAATAGATTTTAAGTCGCGATATAATTACGCTATAATTACAAGAAAAATCAGCGCTCTTGAATTTTGTAAAATACAGCTAGTGAGTTGAGTTCGTTTTCCTGTAAATTGAAAATAAGAGGTTGGAAAACCAAAGTGCACATGAATATTTGTCAATATCTTTGTTAATATGCGTTGTACTGGCATACATAAAGCGTAAAACTTGTAGCTTATCCAAAAATGAATACACACGTCTTTATCTGGTCTGAGTACGTGCAGGCATTTTCACATTATGTTTGTTGAAAGTGTCACTGCTAGGGAAAGCGAATGCAGAAAATTGTACTCAGCTTGACAAGCGCAGCATCTGCTTCGCGTGACGACTACTTGACGTCTCAATGACCAAAGTAACCAAGTACATGCCATGCTACTGCATGCATTTCATCAATGTCTCACACTTTCAACAAACATACTGTCAAAATGCCTGCACAAATCCACACTGTACAAGAACGTACGTATTACTTTTTTTATCAGCAACAACTTATACGCCTCATGTATGCCAGTACAACGCACGTAATCAAAGATATTGACAGACATTCACGTGCACTTCGGTTATCCAACCTCTTATTTTCAATTCACAGGAAAACAAACCCGACTCTTTAGCTGCGTTATACTTTATTCGAGAGGACTGATTTTTCTCTTAATTATGGTGCAATGATATCGTGACTCAAAATCTGTTTTATTTATAAATTTTAATTTTGCTGCGATCACTTGTTGGCTTGCTTTCTCCCGGGTTTCACTGTATCTCCACTATGGGCGCTGGCGTATATCGTTTTATCCCCTCCAGGCATATTCTCAGAGCGACATGCACTAGAGCCAGCGTTAGCAGCTACAACACCTATTCGGTATATCTCTGCTACTTGCTGTGGTGGGCAAGTGAGATACGGTGTGCACCTTAATTGCCTTGATCGACTATTACAACATATTTTAATTGATTACAATTTTAAAAACGGAATATTATATGTAATTACCATAATTATACTTTGTCCTTCTTTATAAATCATTATTATAGTGATTCTTTGTTTAAGAGGAGGAAGACCAGAACGTTTTAAATGACCCGCTCCTACCCCACCATAGGGTACGAGTGGGCAGGGGTTGGGGCACAGATGGGCGCAGGCTAGGGCACATGTATAATGCATAACAAGTAGAGAGGTTATATCTAAATCATACTGAATGACGCACATGCGTACGTCAGCTTTTCTACAGCTGTGTGTGCCCATTTGTACCTCACATGAATGTCCATTCGTGCCCTCCAAAGATAGGTTTTTTATTAAACTGGTACTCATTTAATATTTATCCTAGAAAATACAAAGAAAGGAAATAAAAGCAAAAGGCCTAAGCTTTTTAATATTATCATAAAAAACTATGTAAATTATATTGTACTCTATTTGCCTAGAACTTGAACATTTGTTCCGTTGGTTATTTTTCGATCAAAAATTACACCATTTATTAGTAAATAACAGGGCTACTTTTCTTATATATTTGTATAGACGATAAAAGTATTGATACTATGGATGCATATTAAAAAATAATCAGCTCGAAATATATCTTTGTTTTTGAGAGCCATCCCAGCTTTATCCCAGCTGCTATGCCCATTCGACCCCATGTTCCCCCTACCGAATTTCTTTCAGTGTACTATTTTTTACTATGCTTGCAAAGTGCAACTACTGCTTTGCACCCTGGGGCCACACTTTGAGCCGTTTAAATCACTCTGTGCCCATGGACAGAAACAAACCCTTATAAACGAACATTTTATGCAAGCAAGTATTCTACAAACTCACGGCTCATTTTTCTCACTACGTTGCTTGATAGAGGTAGTTCCGGATCTAGGAACTCATCGTCGCTTTCTGTTACTTCAATTTCATTTTTATTTGTCAGTGGAGTAGCTAGATTACATAAAATTTATTCTAAAATACTTTAAACTGTATGTTTTAAACGATTATGATAAAGAATTGACAATACCATCGAAATTTGTAGTCGTTAACAAGCGATACTCACGAATCTTTTTATTTGTCACAACATGATTTTGACCTTTCCGGTTCAAGCATTTTAAGGGCTCCATAACTTTAATTGTTTTTACTCTAGAAATTGAACGGTATCCATTGGAGCCATCAGACTTGTCTACACAGTAACATTTTTAGATATTTGTTACACAATGATGACAAGTATGAGATTACTCACCTAGACCTGCGTCAAATATACCATTTGATATTCCCACTGCTGGATTGGCCGAGCTTTCTGCACTAATTGCGTCATTCAATATATTGTCAGCGTAAGATCTTTTCTCAGCGTCGTCAAAAAATTCGTTAGCTGTAATATCGAGGGTAAGTCAAAACAATATATTATAACGCAATGAGTATGTGTAATTAAGGACGTTCAGAACACATAGCGCTTCTGGTTGAATCTTTCTAAAATTTTGACAGTATGTTCAGAAGAATGATAGAAAGTTACATATACATTTTTAGATTGCTTCACTACATCGTTTTTTAGATATTACGTGACAAAAAAATCACAATTTAACACGTGACCTTATGGAGGCGTTACATGAAAATCGACTTTATAGGAGAACAGTTTGTACAATTCACCCAATTTTTTTTTTGTATGACGCAATACCACAAAAGAAAGATTATGTTATATTTTTAGAGTGATCCACTAGTTAATTTTATAATTAAATAAAAAAAACTGTGTCTGACGCATGTATATAGGTTAGGGTGGTCGTTAGCATTTTTTTTTCGACTTTTTAATGAGTGCCGGGCAGAAATCGCTTCTATAGGCCGAAAAACTCGTGCGCAAATCCCAAGTTGC
>JAPYYV010024859.1:0-11633 GCA_030522625.1 Copidosoma aretas
GATTGATCTACTGTCCCCCCTACCCCCAACGCTCTCGTGCTATGTGTAAACTATCGTAACTACATGACGCGTGTATCGAGACCTTGGGGCGCGCGCGTATCCATACAGTATAGGATAGGTTGCTTAATAATGTCGACGACATGCCTGTGCCAGTGCAAAAAACTAACGAACGTCCGTTTGTACGTATGCGCTGTGGTCGTGCAGCGGGGGTCGGTTTTTGTTTTATTTTTTCCGTACACGCAATAATGCGTGCGTGTTTTTTTCCAGTTTGATTGCTTTCCGCGTGTGGTGTCTTTTGCCCCCCGCCCCCCCCCCCCCCCCCCCCCCCCCCGCCGCCCCCCGACCGCCGCCGCCGGCGGGCGGCGGGGGCGGCGTATTGTAGCGGCTGCCGTTTTTTGTTTATCTGCTCTCGATATGTTTGATCGCCTATTTTTTTTACCGCCACCACTACTTCTTGAGTCTCCAGCTTTTGTTTGCATTGCGGTAAAAGAATATAGAATTTACTATGCTCCAGAAGAATAGTATACTCTTTGGTCTCTGGAGTGATTGTCTTCACCATTCAGACCTTACAACTGAGTTATGTTCAGAGCCCTCGCACAGTGTGCCAGACATTTCAAAAAACGAATAAAATCACCTTCTTATAAGATTATTTGATTTAATTCAAGGGGGCTCCTACGCCACGGCTGTATGTATTAGGGAGCTTATCATTACAAACTTTCCTCATAGAAATAATTTGTAATTGGTTTTACCGAATAAACGAAATTGAAATTTGCAGTCACAATACAGCGAATAATCATAAGAACAACATTTTTACACTTATGAAGACAAACTGGCGTAGTCTTAACCAGCCGTTTGTTTTAGTAAGCAAAATCATTTAGTTTAAACCTGGCTTTGGATTTATCAAGCTAGTAAGGTGATTATATTAATGTACTGTTATTGGTAAATCTTACGTAAAAAATGTTCAATGATAAAGTCGTAAAAAATATATCACAACATTGACAGTCACAATATAGCGAGTAATAACCAGGACTACATTTTTACATTTATTAAGATGAACTGGCGTGGTTTTAACCAGCCTTTTGTTTAAGTAAGCAAAATTATGTAGTTTCAACCTGGCTTTGAATTTATCCAGCCAGTAAAGTGATTATTACACATCTTGTTCTGTTATTGCTGAAAAAAAATATTCATTGATGTACTAGAAAAATATCACAAAATTATTAGTTACAATACCGTGAATAATTACCAGGATAACATTTTTACATTTATTAAGACGAACTGGCGTGGTTTTAACCAGCCGTTTGTTTTAGTAAGCGAAATTATGTAGTTTAAGCCTGGCTTTGAATTTATCCAGCCAGTAAGGTGATTATTACACATCTTTTACTGTTATTTTTAAAAAAAATATTCATTGATGTACTATAAAAATATCTTAAAATTGGCAGTCGTAATACAGCGAATAATCATCAGAACAACATTTTTACACTTATAAAGACAAACTCGCGTGGTTTTAACTAGCCGTTTGTTTTCGTAAGTGAAATTGTGTCGTTTGAACCTGGTTTTGAATTTCTCCTGCCAGTAAGGTGATTATATTACTGTACTGTTATTGGTATATCTTAGGTAAAAAAATGTTCAATGATAGAGTCGTAAAAATATATCACAACATTGACAGTCACAGTACAGCGAATAATCATCAAAACAACATTTTTACACTCATAAAGACAAACTGGCGTGGTAATGAAATGATTCATGATTAGAAGTCATTATATGCACACCCTAAACATAGTAAGCTTCCGAGGCGCCATGCTATAATTACAAAAAATAAATTGTGGGATTGTTAAACTGTCAGTATTCCACAAACTAAAATGTAGTGATGATAGTCTTGTGCTTTAAATTTGAGGTTTGCGTCATCAAATGTAAAAATGAAACATGAGCAATTGATAAACATAATATTTTGTAATTTCTCTTTATGATTTTATAACAGTAAGCTTTCGAGGCACTGGGATCTCATCAGTAAGTAGTATATTACCTCCAAGCGAGTTATGAATTAATAAATAAAAAAATTGTTTCATCAAAAGCTGGAGATTTAAAAGGTTTTTGAACTGCAAATGCATAAAGATATGGCGGCACTGTTATGCAAAAAGGAATCATGATAAATGTTACAGATTTGTTCATGATCGATGGTATAATATTACTTCATTCCTATGTTATTGTTAAAGATTTATAATATTTGTTTTAAAAAATAGAATTATAATTATAATTTTTTACATGGCTATGTTATGAGAAATGATTACTAATATTTTTTTTCTATGTAAGTTGACCACATTGCTATGAATATATTTCCTGATTTAAGTTTAATTATTACTTGACATAAATATAGCTATATTATTATTAGTATTTGAATTCAAAAATTCATTGCCAAGAATACTATCTCACGCCATTCTTCTCTGTCTTGTGCGAGAAAATAGTTTTCCTTTTCCTGGTGCAAGGGAACTTACATAGAAAATTGATGTACATCCAGTGCAGTGCCAATTAAGTGCATCAGGTACACTGAAGGTATCACTCGACAATTACGTTTTTGCAACAAATGTTTAAGACAAACCTACTTACCAACATCTAGTGGGTGAGCAGTAATTTTGGTTGGAGCATATTTTTAAAAAAATTAACAAAGGATAGTTTTCTATATAATTCTTTTTTTGGGATATTTATTTGAATAACTGAATATAGAATTTTTCTAGAGTAAAATGATTCTAGAATTTTGTTTATATGATACTTGCTCATAATATAGTGCAATTAACATTGATTTTTTTTTTTAATAAACATCGGAAAAACTTCAAAAATGATCTGTCGTTATTATTGTTTACGCGTGCATCGTATTATAGAGGCTACTTTGGCTTTACGGTATACATAGGCAGTATAGGCTATGTCTTGTTGTTACGACTTCAGATCGCATATTCTTCTCGATAAGTTTAAAAGCAAACTCCTACCTTTAAGTTTAGTTAAAATATCTTGTAAATAGTAACGCTAGGCTTTTTGTGACTTTAATATCATAACAATTTTTTTATATTCATCATTGCCCGATGGCTCAGACATGGCATTTGACACTATGTATGTGAATACTGCCATACGATAGCTATACACGTGAGCGGTTTTATTAACGGTATTTTTATTTAACGGTGGGGTAGGAACCGTAGGGTTGTTGAAAAGGCTCGAATCCCCACCCAAGAAAATTTTTCATTACTGAAAAAAATCTTTATCATCAATGAAAAATTCACGCAGGAAGTGGGACTCAAACCCCGGCCATCTAGATCTGTGGGCAAGCGCCTTACCCACAGAGCCATCATCTGGCTTGAAAAAGAGCTATTATACTGTAAGAAAATTTTGACTTTCGTGATGTTTTCGACATCCCAGCAAACATATTTTCTTAAGTTTTTGTAGAATATCTTGTAAATAACTTTGAAGGTTCTAATACTCATTTTAAAATATCTTTATGAACAGAAAAAAAATTTTGTTTGCAATAAGTATGCAGGTAGACATTAGGTGACTGCAAGAAATGAAAAAAAATAATTGTAAGACTTTTAAGAATTGGTATTTGTTGGTTGAAATAAGTATGAAACAAAATTTTAGAGATACATTTATACACTGCAAAAAATTTCAGTTGACTATTACCTACATTGAATGAAGGTAAAAAAGTGACCTGCATTTAATACAGTATATTTACTGTGAAAATTGCAGACTTACTACTGAAAATAGTAATCTTACTATTGAGATTATTTTTTTTCAATAAAATAGTATTTTCATCGGTAGATGGAGTTAGCATTGAAAATTACTAACGCGCTTGTAATTTCACTAAGACGATAGTAAATTTACACCTAGAATAGTAAATTTATTTTTTCCTGAAAAATATTGTTACTTCATTCTATCGTTATTTTGGTCGGAAAGCAAATTAATTGGTTCATTTAGTTTATTTATCGGTCGTTTTATTATGCATTGACAGTATTATTACAAACATTGTATAATGTACAATCTCGAAGATTAGGTTATGGTGTATAAACCTACATACATTTACTAAAAGACTGCCAACATATGTACTTGCTAGCTATTCTTTAGTAATTACATAAAGAATACTTACTTTTACCCTACTTGTATTTGCAGCTCATGCAGTGTGCAGCGAGCAAATAAGGCTATATGTCTGCGGTACCAGGCAGTACTTACACCTTGTACGCCGTTACCAAATATTACTGTCAGTAGTAGTATTCTCTCTTTCAAATCAGTAATTTTACGATGAAAACATCCAAATAGATTACAGCGCTCGACAGTAAAAAACCTCTGTTAAGTACTGGTCGCTTTTTTAGCTTCATTAAATACAGTAAGATTACTATTGCATTAGTAAGTTAACGGTAGTTTTAGTAATGTCACCAGCAGTTTATAAATTTTACGTCATTCAAGGGCGTAACTTTACAGTCGGTTAAAGTAACAGTCAACTTAAGTTTTTTTACAGTGTATGGAAAAAAACTTCAAAAAATTTTTAAACGCAAAGTTGTGCAAAAGGCCCTAAAGATAAATTTATAAAAAAAAGATTTTGAAAAAATTTTTTATGCAACGTTGTGCAGAAGGACCTAAAATATATCAGAAAAAGCTTATCTAAGCATAAAGGCTATTCATAACTTACTAAGGATGACTTTAAGATGATAAATGAATACATCAACTTGACTATTGTAACTCGTACATATCTATTTGTCACCTTAAAGTGATCCTCAGTAACTGAACCTGTTTTCATCGACTGTCGTACGACAACTTTCAATTGTGAAGGTTGATAATGACAACGTAAATTATGAATAGCCTCATAAAAAGCACTGACTGAAGGACAAAACTTGGACCCAGCTAACAGGATACTTCAGTCGGAAGCCAGGCGCTAGAAGGTGGGAAAGTTTCAGCCTGCAAAATGTTTAACTTGACCTAAGACTATTCATGTATTCATATGTTTCTACCCATATAATAACATCAGCGTATAAAAAAAAAAAAATGATTTGATTAACCTGATACCAGTTTAACAAAAAAAAATTACAGAAATCTATATTTATTTTTAAAAATCTCTCGCAAAGTATGTCAATACCAGGGGTTCAGAGTTTTTAAATAACTCCATAAAATTTTTAGGATTTATTAAAAAAATCAGAACTCTTGGTCAATACTGAGGAAAAAGATATCTTCATTTAAAAGATAATAATTAAAAAATTAATAGTTTTAAAAAAAATTAATAGTAATGAAGAAATTAAAAAAATATTAAAATGAATAAAAAATAATTGATTAATCTGCCAAGATTTAATAATTAAAGTATTTTTGTTTCTGTCTGAAATTAGGGGGTTGGCGCACGGAGCGCGCAGCGGGCGCAGCCCCATTAGTATACTTATATACATCCAGCATGTTCAGGAACATTAATACAGACAAGCGTGTATAAATTAAAACTTGCTCGAGACCGTACCCCTCATTTTATTTCAATATTATACAAAGTCTACAGACGAACTATATTCTTAAATATTGATCACAATTTAATAGCAAAATTAAAACAAGTTAAAATTGACGAAAAATTTTGATTACATCCTTAAAATATTGATACAAGTAATCAATAGTTTCTCCACTTCTACCTCGAGTCTCATGAGTCCACCTGTATTATTTTACCAGGCTTTGCTTTAGTATTCGTCCGCACGAATTAAAGGAGAATGTGAGGCAGGAAAAGAAGGGGAGGGACAGGGGAGCATTTCCTAGAAGTGACAAAGTGCGGAAATGGGCTTGTTTCTGCTGTCAGATGGCGGTAGTGTGCCCAGGTGAGATTTTCACAGAACTATAATTATTTATGCATTCAATATATAAATATAGTTCTTTGAAAATCTTACCTGGGCACACTACCGCCATCTGACAGCAGAAACAAGCCCATTGATGGTTTTTGCGCGTTGAGTGTCGCTGAAGCGGGTATTGCACAGCTGCTCGCACCTAACCTTACTTAATTTAACACATGCAGTGACACTCACCTCAAGGAGCCTTGGTTTTCCGAGTTTGTGAATATATGACCGCATAGTGTACAAGCCAATGTTTCTTATGCGTTCTGCTTCCTGCATCCTGTTTTCTGCCTTCCACAGTAAATAGAGTCTTAGGCTGCGGTTACATGGAGCAGAAATAGCCAGCGGAACGTCACAGCGGAAAAGTCAATCCTCCAACCTCTCTCTCTCTCTCTTGTGGGCTCCAATAGTTCCGCAGTGACGTTCTCGCTGAAAAAATTGTTCATCGTACACATGTAGCGGAACAGAAAGGCCAAGTCACGACAGCAGCCAATGAGGCCGTAGCTTTCCAGCGGCAAACACTTGATTTTGTATATTTGATACAACTTTTTCATAATCATGATTGATATTTCGCAAAAAAAACCATTACTAAGCAAACCATAAAGAGTACGGATGTATATAGATAGTATGATAATAAGTTTAATAAAAAGTTATAAGATGTTTTCGTTCGATTCCGCCGTTACGCTCAGTAGTGTTCCGCTCCATGTGCACGATGGACTATTTTTCCAGCAGGAACGGAGCGCGTCACTCGTGAATATGGTGGGTGTGATATATGCGAGCGACCACAGTAAGTGGCGCCCCATAGCGACAACTGCGAGTGCTAGCGTCAATGCTGTAACGGGCGAGCGAGCGGCATGCTTGGCAGTCGGGGTATAACTGTACGTGTAGACAGGCGTAGTTGTACTCTCCATCACTCTGTACCCACCATTGTATTAAGTAATAAACATACACGTTACTTCAAGTTCAGTGCCTCTAGTATGTATATCTATATATATAGTGAATACAGGTATACTTTCTTAAAGAACTGGACCGACCACCGACCGACCGACCAATTAAAAAAACGTACCCGGTGATGAGGAAACACTTTTTTCTTTCCGCTTTGACGTTCCGCTGCCTATTTCAGCCTTACGTAACCGCAGCCTAAACACTTTATTGATATTCGTTTTTACTGTTTTAGGCCTACCTACACAACGTAGCGTTAAAATTTGTTTATATGTTATTTTGTAAAAACGATATTTTTCCGCACCTTACCACTTTTCGGGGATGCTTCCCTGGCACTTCTTTCCCTCCCTTAATTCGTGCGACAGAATACTAAAGCACAACCCTTTTTTTAAGGCTCACCTGATTTTTGTCTAAAAGATGTTTGACAGTGTTTTTGAGACAAGAATCCTCAATAAAAATATTCCGTCTTGCAGCCCTGGCTACTGTATGCCCAGAAAAAACAGAAAATTGATGACGTTCAGAAAGGAAAACATTAACACATGTCAAGCAACAGGATATCTTATAATTATCAGTTGTCGAAAAGATATCAGTTGTCGAAAATGGGTCGTGGGTCGTGGCCCACTCGTGGCAATGGACGTGAGCATTCATTTTCCCATTGATACGATGTCTCTCAGATATCAGCCATAATAGTATTTTGTGAGTGTTTGAGAAAAAAAATGTTCATGGTCATCTTTAGAATCTCAACATTGATAGACTCAAAGCTGGTGTAAATAATGATGAACCATGGAGATATTAGAGATATTATTCTAATATCGCTATGTGATTATTAGTACATAAACTACCTAACAATATAAAGATAGGATCCAAAATTAATACGTACCTCTAGCACTGCAGAATTTTGAAAAATAAGTGTAGGTAATTCAATTGATTCCCAAAGGGTGTTGCTTCTACTTCCATTCCAATAGATTACTAATGAATATAAAATATAGCTCCATCTATAAATAACATACTTCGTTTTCAATTTAACCTTAATGCCTGACAATATTACTGAGTAATGTCACTTTCGAATAAAAATTGACGTTTCCTAAAGAATTTTTTAAATATTGCTTAATTTTACGATATATTTGAATCTTATTCATTGGATTTAAAAAAAAATAACCTAATCCCTTCGAAATTACGTAAAAAAGAAAAGTTGCTCCAAAACACATAACAAATTATGTTTGATGTGATTTAACAAATTATAAAGATTGTACAGTAATAGACTAGTTACCCCATAACTTGAAGAAAGTTGTACATGAGAAGATATGCAGAGGTAGGTGAATACTTCATTGTTGTTTTACTTGTTAAAATTGTATTCATGTAGAAAATAAGAAGATGTTTTTATGTACAGTATGTTTACATAAAAAGAAAAGTTGTCCAAATTAGAAGTGGTAGCCTCCAGCAGATTGCTGTTATTACTTGAAAAGTAAATTATACATTGTTCACGGAACTATATAAGATTCAACCAGGGAACTTAAGAGGAATTTAATGGAAATTTTGGTTGAGATGACTTGCATCATGCAATGTTCCATTGTGGACGATTATACGGTGTGTCATTGCACTCATATAGGGTACGTTTTTTTTATTAGTCGGGACCATAGACATATAAAGAGTAGACTGCTCATTACTAGCGAGAGCAGTGAAGCTCGCGTAGAAGGCGAGGGCAGTGAGTCTATCTCTTTTGCTCACATTTGGAGTAAAAGATGTGCGAGAGAGATTGACTCACTGCCCTCGCCTTCTACGCGAGCTTCACTGCTCTCGCTGGTAGTGAGCAGTTTACTCTTTATATGTCTATCGTCGGGACGGTCGGTCAGCGGCGACAGCGGCCCATTTCCATGCCATTCCTTCACAAGTAAAGCTGTAGACTACAGCCTGTAGTGGACATACTCAATGGACGTCCAACAGCATAGAATGGACATGGAAAACATAAAGGCTACTCTATAAAGTGCGTTTAACTAATGAATTAAAATATATCCCGAACACTTAATCCCTGGTCACGAAATACGCTAGCTGCCTCTGTTTGTAACATACAAATAAATTAATTTACCTAATAACTAATACATTATTATAAAAGTAACAATATAACCTAAATCTCAAGCTTGTCAACCCAGTAACCCAGGGGACAGCGAGTAATATATTAAATAAATAAATTATTGAAAAAATTACATTATATTCTAGATCCCAAGTTTTTTTAACCTATTGACCCGGCGGACAGTGAGTACTGGGTTCAGAAGTTCGATATCCAGGTTATGTTGTTATTTTTATGATAATTTATTCATTTATTATATTATTTGTCCCTTGGGTTACGAGATTAAGAAGCTTGGCATGTAGGTTACGTTAGGATTTATTCATTAATTTATTAGCATATTGTATTATTAATTCTTGCTGTCCCCTGGTTGACTGTCTTAATAACCTTAAGATTTAGGTTATGTCGTTATTGTTAAAATAAATTATTAGTAAGTATATTCTTAACTTACTGTCCCTCCAGGTTATTGGATAGAGAAGCTTCGGATGTAGGGTATGTAAATTATTATTTAATCATTAATTCATCAGCATATTATATTAGTAACTTGCTGTTCCCCGGGTTACAGGGTTAAAAATCTTGGGATTGATGTTGTTATTTTCATAATAATTCATTAGTCAATATATTCTTAATTTACTGTCCCCCGGGTTACTGGGTTTAAAATCTTAGAATTTAGGTTATGTTGTTATTTAATCATCAATTTATTTGCAAATTATATTATTAACTGGCTGTCCTCCAGGTTACTGCGTTAAAAAGCTTGAGATTTAAGTTATGTTTTTATTTTTGTTATAATTTATTTTTTAATATATTACCAATTTATTGTCCCCCCAGGTTACTGTGTGAATAAGCTGGGGATGTAGGTAATGTTGTTATTTAATCATTAATTTATTAGCATACCATATTATTTACTCGCTGTCCACTGGGTAACTTGGTTAAGAAACTTGAGATTCCGGGTATGTTGTTATTTAATCATCAATTTACTTGCATATTATATTATTAACTTGCTGTCCTTCAGGTTACTGTGTTAAAAAGCTTAAGATTTAAGTTATGTTGTTATTGTTATGATAATTTGTTAGTTATTGAGCAAATCAATTTATTTATCTATCACATAAATACGCAGCCGAGCGTATTACGTTACCAGGGATAGGATTATTAGAATACATTTTATTTCTTCATTACTTAAACGCACTTTGTAGTATAGCTTTTATATTTTCCATGTCTATTCTATGCTGTTGGACGTCCAGTGAGTATGTCCGGTACTTATGTCCAGTCCTTTTGTCCAGTACATTAACATGCCTGGTTACGGGCTTACGGCAGAGATGTTAAATATACCCGACGTCTGCCTGACCTCAAGTCTGTTACGTGGTCAAGTATATCTATATTCATCATATACATCGATATACCTTACTACCTATCTGACAGACGTCGGGTCTGTTTAACGTCTCTGGCTTACGGTCAGCGATGGAATTCCACTCAGCATAAGATTACCTGCATGTAAGATGGGCATAAAAAATGCATTATTCATATGGAATTGTGGAAATAGATTCTTCTGTTGCTGTGTTATAGATTGTGTGCAGATGGTATTAGGACCTCTCGCACACACTCTGTAACACAGATAATAGCAGAAGAATCTGATTTCACAATTCGACATGAATGATGCATTTTTCATGCGCATCTTACATGCAGGGAATCTTATGCTGAGTGGAATTCCATCGCTACTGACAACCCGTACGGAATCTATCGGAAAGTTATGGTACGTATGGAATCTGACAGAAACACCACTACGTACGCCAGGGGTGGTAGTGCGTAACTTTTTTTTAGTGCATCAGCCTATGCCATAACATAGGCTCATGAGCTGAAAAGAGTTACGCACTACCACCAGAGATGTTAAAAATACCTGGTCTGGTTAGATTAGGTCCATTCAGACCTATTTTTGGTCTGCATAAAGTCTGAACAAAATACCTGGTCTGGTCGGGGCAGGTCTATGCAGACCTATTTTTGGTCCGCATGAGGTCTGAACAAATTTTGCAGACCATATGGAGTTGTTTATACAGACCTGAGAGCATATACTACTGGAGACAGCATTCAGTAAGAAAAAGCTGCTACGAGGCTGGAGAAATAGAATGATATCCTCTCTCTCTCTAACCGTGCGTTGATTGGCTATCGCCAGAGCACCCGAAAGTTGTTAGAGAGAGAGAAGATATCATTCTATTTCTCCAGCCTCGCGACAGCTTTTTCTTACTGAATGCTGTCTCCAGTAGTATATGCTCTCAGGTCTGTATAAACAACTCCATATGGTCTGCAAAATTTTTGCTCATGCAATTATTTACCGTTTGCCATGGGCGTAGAGAGGTGGGGGCAAAGAGGGGCATTGCCCCCCCTAAGAAGCACATTGCCCCCCCTGAAAAATGCTGACTAGTTGCTAGATAAGTAACTAGTCAAAACATTGTTTTCAGAAGAAATTTGGAAAAAAGTGGCTCAAAATAATATGGCTCCTCGTTGACCTATGATTGGTTGATCGTACTTGTGTCTTGTGTGCGTTTATCTGTGCTTAATATAGCGAAATAAAATAAAAGCTGCCATCACTCAGAACATTTATAATTATTTATTATGAAAATATGCATTTTATTTTACATAAAATTGTAAAGCATTTGAATTTCGCGGTTTACGAATTAAGCTACTGCGTGTGTACACTATGCGCGGACTTGGATTCACGAACTCGCCAAAGCAACAGCACTGCGAGTTGAGTGCCTCTGCATATATTGAAGTTGAAAGTAAGTAAGGTTAGGTGCGAGCAG
>JAPYYV010024861.1:0-12953 GCA_030522625.1 Copidosoma aretas
ATTTGTTTTGTTATAAAAATAAATTATATTATTTATCAATATATGAATTTATAAAATTTCTTATAATAATTCGAATTTTTTCTCTTATTTATTAAAAAATCTTATAACTGCTTTATTCCGGGGCTAGGACTTCACAGACATACACAGACGTGATGTATTGTGATTTTAGATACCAAAAAAAAAATTTAACGCCAGCAAGCCCACACTAAAAAAAAAATTTAGTAAAGATAGCTTGGCTGTGTCGTTGCTGTAGCTTGGTTCACCCAAGTCAGTACCTGAGGTGGTATTTCGTAACTTTATGCACCACGCTAGCGAGCCAGCACTATAATTTAACGGTCGTTATTATGAACTTATCTATTTTAATGTGACGGCAAGTGTTACTGCTAGTGCACTAGCGTGGTGCATAAAGTTAGGAAATATCACCCCTGTCAAGGGTATATGCTCTACTCTGCCGGCTTTCCTCTATTGCAGATTTTCATTTTAGGCCCTGAAATCACATCCAAATGGATTTTCCCTTTGAGTATAACTTTGTTTTTTGAAAACAAAGGGCGTTCTGGTCCCTTTGTCAAGAAATTTGATGATTATTATTAGCAATTTTTAGGTAAAGAAGTTAAGGAGAAACGATGTATATAGGTATACATGCAGATACCTCAGCGATCAGCTGGTCTGTCTGCTGTTTGGTTAACTATACATGTATACCTATATGCATAGTTTTTCCGTAACTTCTTTACCCAAAAGGTACTGTTGCTAATTACCATATTTCTTGACAAAAAGACCAAAGTACCCTTTGGTTTGAATAAATAAAGCGATACCTAAAGGGAAAATCCGTTTAAGATGTGTTTTCAGGGCCTAAAATGGAAATCTGCAATCGAGGTAAGCCGGTACAGTAGAGCATATGCATATCCTTAAGCTAGGTTAGCCCGAGCCAGAGTGCCAGGCAAAAACTGCTCGGAGATCGGTTTGTGATCGGTCCCGTTTGCCTGGGCTGCCAAACAGTTTCTGCTTAGCTCTCGATCAGGATAACCTAGACTGGAAAACCTTTGGGTACGCAGCGCTACCAACATCATAGGCAGGGCCGGATTATGCCTTTTGCCGCCCAGTGCCAATATAATCGTGCGCCCCCTTAAGGATAGAATTTTTCAATGAATTGAAAACTTTATGGAGAACGTTACGTTTTGTAATTAAAACCGGCATACAGTCTAGACATCGAAATTAACTCTAAAATTTATTGTTAACAACTGATTCCATTGTACTGAAGGAATCATTCAAACTTGACCCTTAGTTAAAGCCGCTGCTACGTGCTATGCGCATAACTGCGTTTGCTCGCGTGAACGAATGCAAGCAAACCAGTGGCCTAAGTTTGGGTGAGTTTTAGAAAAAAAATAACGAATTTTTTTTCTTCAAATCGTGCCGCCCCTGTCGCCGTGCCACCCCTACGCCATGGCATTGTTGGCGTAGGCGGTAATCCGGCCCTGATCATAGGTGGCAGAGTGCTATGATTTTGGTGCCGCTGCCTGCCAGTTGTGGGCGCTGAGAGGTCCCAAAACATTGACCGGTTTGGCTGACGTGATGCCTCTTTCAATTTTTTGGATACTTGCTTGGGTCAACCAAGCTATATAGTAGCGGCGCAGCCAAGATAGTGTATAAGAGCTAGGCTGACGGGCTGACGGCTAGCGCGCACGCACACATGTTTATGCTATGTAGTGCAGTAGTGCACGACAGCGCGCATAACAGTGGTCACCTACCGCATGCTGAAGTATATCTATATATTGTACTATAGCATACGGTTGATGGCCAGTTGGCCACGTTAAGCGCTCTGGTGCACGAGCAGACACATGTGTGTGTATGTGTGTGTGTGTATACATTACTTCTTAGTTATTACAGCATGCCTCAATAGTATAGGTACATAACGAGCGGCGTAAAAATAGGTATATTCATTATGTATTAGCAACATCGTTCACTAAAAATATCCACTAAAACTGAGCTGTTATTAGCGAAGCAAAACCACCAGGAGGAGTAAGATTTCGAAAATTGTAGAAATATTTATTGAATAAAAATTTATGAACATTCTTAGTTCGTTGAAAATGTAGAATTCAACATCTAATTCGAACCTACAATATTTTATAACTTTTTTATATGTATTTTTATTATATTTGCATGAAACCTGTTCAGTTTAAAATGGGATAGTTTAAAAAAAATCATCCGGAATCGAAAATAAAATCTTTGTTATGTGTTGGAATAATTGCGTTTTCAACAAATTGTGCCACTTTTATATAAAATAATGAATATTTGATTTCAAACTGAAAGTATTGTTTTGTTGTGGAATGACTCACAAATTTAAGCATATATAAAACAATGTACTTTAATATGTATATGTCAACAAGTATGGAAAATAAATTATTTTTATGAATGTACTTACAATCAACGTAAAACTTACAAACTCAGAAATTTTTCAAACAATATATGTTATGAAAAAAAAATTGCTGTTATTAGCAATTGAGTAATAATGTAATAACATAAAAGAATTATAGACCATATTTTGTAAACTTGTATCACTATAAAATAAACAACCATATTCAATAATTTAAATATAAATTTGTATGAACTATATAGAATTAATAAATAAGAGACCATTGTGATGGATTATTTATCACGCCGTTGCGCAACGTTACCGGGGATTACAACAATGGAGGAGGAGAACAAAGGGTAGGGAAAGAAGAAGTGAAAACGGGAATGGCAAAAAATCAGGGAACAACAGCGATGCCTGGGCAGCCTGGGTCGTCCTGGCGGCAGCAGAATGCAGTGGTGTTTGGTTACCTCGAAACTTTACCGGAATTGCTATGAAATATGCACAGCCACGCACTTACAGGCGATCACTGTCATTCAAAAATAACTAGTGAAAGTATGTGCACTTAATATATGACTTGCAACATTTATTGAGGGCTTCGATTTGTACAAGTCTAGCACACCACGTAAATAACGAGCCTTTAGAGCACAGCCTGCTATGGTAATACTATAATGTACAAACACTGCAAAGGACTATTACGTTACACTTCGATAGGGGAATGGGTAAAGGACTACTACTAGACTAGCACAGCACCGTATACATTACGAGCACCTACCGAGCCAATCCTGAGGATGACCTTGAGTGATGCCGAGTCCCCTCGACACAGGAGCCTGTGCAATCCTCACAAGCGCTGGTTACACAGCCAAAACTTCAGCACACGGCAGCTCGACGACGTGTACGCGGGGACGGCCAGTTAGACAGAGCAGACATACCTATATGTGTGGATGGCTCAGCGGTAAGCGAGGGTCTGCCAGCGGAACATTGCGCTGGCGCCAGCCTCACCAGAGGCTCCTGTAGTCCATCCTTGTACCTCACTCTAGAGTCTACCAGGCGGCGGCAGGTGGTGTACGCCGATATATAAACGCATGAACTTGTAGTCGTATGTATCGGCAGCGTTAAGTGCTAATACTGCTATAATTGAACACTTTCGTGAATTGCAGCTAGGGTTCACTAATCTTCGCAATGTTTACATAAGTGCCTGCTCTAAAAAGTATGTACAGCCAACTTTGTCGCGAGACGCAGATATGCATTATCATGCGAGCTTACCAAATATACCATATGGTAATGCATCTTCATTTCCATGTCAGCTGGTTACAGCGTAACCTTCTCTAACACAATTTCAGTGGTACTCAAAATTTCCTGAAAACTTGTTAAATTTCTCGCTCAACCAATTAATATCCGTTAAGTGCAAGTTCTAATTTCAAACCGATAAATTCAAAATTTGTGTATAGCAAAATACATATCCTTGCAAGTCTTGCAACAACAGTGAAAGAGTGATTTGTGATTACAATGCTTACTGAAAACTTCGTTATCAATAAAAAGTAACTATTATTAATAAATGCATGAATATTTACATGTATTAATTTATCGTTTTCTTAAGTAACTAAAAAAATTCTTGTTTTAGATGGAAGAAAATAGAGGTGGACCGCAAAGAAATGATGTAGTACCTCGCGATCGTTGTGAGTAGGGCGTTATACTATTATATTGTGTGTATATACATATCATTTAATTGGGAAAAAAAAATTTAAAAAATGTAAATTTATTGCAGATAGAGGACGTAGAGCAGGATGGCGGGTCGAAGAAAGGCGCAATCAATACAATTTTTATGTATTTTTACGTTTACTAATGAGTGTTAGGGGAGGAAGGGGAGGAAGAAAAGGACAAAGAAGAGGTTATCACTAAGGTCGAGAGCGAAATCGAGGACAAAATTATGACCCAGGACAGATTCATGACGCAGAACAACAGCAAGCACACCAGCAAGAAAAACAGCAAGAACAGCAGCAGAGACAACAGCAGTAGCAACAACAGCAGCAGGAACAGCAGCAAGAACAAGAAGAAAAAAAATGAGCCAAGATTCATTGTTTAATGACATTATTGAATTAAAAATTGTAAAATACCTATACTAAATACTAAATTAATAAATCATATTAATTGATAGTCTTTAAACCTAAAGTATTTATTTGTATAAAAATTGTATACGACCCACATCCAAAAGTGAAGAAGCCTAAGATCGTCCGTTTGCCATCCTCGGATTCACCTCGGATGACAATATTCGGACGATCTGAGACTTTCTTTACTTTTCCGGCCTTGGGTCGTAATATACTGTTTCTCAAAATTATAAAATTTTTTTTTACTATAATTTATTTTGTCCACGTAAAACTAGACAAAGGTAAATTTAAACAAGTCTCAGTCATTATTGGTAAATCATGATGCTCGCGGAAATCAGCTAATCTCGTCAACTTCCTGGCTATGCCACCTGGTCGTCACTACAAGTTGATACCGTTACCATCACACAGGCAGCCTTTTGTCATGCATCTCCAAACGAGTAAGTCAATCAAGCTAAAAATCAAAGCGTTAGTGCAGCTCAAAAGCACAAACGAAATGTTGCAAAAATCATGAAGATCGATCAACAATTCGTCGAATAACTGAAAAACACCAATCATCCATTTTATGGCCATCCGGAGCCTGCCACTGGAACTAATTTTCAAGCAATTGGCATTCATCATACATGTGTCTTGCAGCTCTGAAAATTTGTAATAGTGTAGTACTTATACATGTAGAGGATTGTTTTAAATCGCTTTTTAGTCCTCAATAATTAATTACTTGCGCTGATTCACAAGACACATAAAAATTCTCCTTTTAAGATAATATTTTATCTACTGCCAGTCAGTCCAAGTGCTGGCACCTCGGAACGAGTTGGCCAATCAAGCTAAAAATAGAAACGTTGCTGCAACTTGAGAAGACGAATAAAATGCTGAAAGAATCATGACGATCAATCCATAATTCGTCAAATAACAGAAGAACACTAATCAACCATTTTATGACCATCCGGAGCCTGCCACTGGGACTAGTTTTCAAACAGTTGGAATTCATAATATATATGTCCAGCAACTTTAAAAATTCGTACAGGTGTAGTACACATAAAAGATTGTTTTAAATCGCTTTTTGGCCATGATCAATTGATTGAATGCGATAATTTACATTACGTATGAAAATTCTTCTTCGAACATGATCTTTTATCTACTGCCAGTCAGTCCAAGTGCTGGCATCTCCGAACGAGTAGGCCGATAAGGCTAGAAAAAGCGGTGCTAGTGAAACTTAAGAAGACAAACAAAATGCTGCAAAAATTATGACGATCGATTAATAATTTGTCAAATAACGGAAAAAAACCAATTAACTATTTTATGGCCATCCGAACCCTGCCACTGGGACTAATTTTCAAACAGTTGGCATTCATAATACATGTGTCCTGCAACTCTAAAAATTTGTACAGTAGTAGTACACATGTAGAAGATTGTTTTACACGATTGATTTACATGACACATGAAAATTATTCGTCAAAGATGAACTTTTATCTACTCCCAGTCAGTCCAAGTGCTGGCATCTCAGAACGACTAAGCCGATCAAACTAAAAATAAGAACATTGATACAACTTAATAAGACGAAACAAATGCTGCAAGAATCATGACGATCGATTTAAAATTCGTCAAATAACGGAATAACATCAATCAACCATTTTATGGCCATCAGGAGCCTGCCACTAGGACTGATTTTCAAACAGTTGGCATTCATAATACGTGTTGCCTGCAAGTCTAAAAATTTGTACAGGTGTAGTACTTACACATGTAGAAGATTTTTTATAACTGCTTTTTAGCCCTAAATAATTAATTACTCGCGCTGATTCACATGACGCATGAAAATTCTCCTTTAAAGATAATTTTTTATATACTGCAAGTCAGTCCAAGTGCTGGCATCTCCGAACGAGTTTGCCGATAAGGCTAAAAATAGCGACTCTGGTAAAACTTAAGATGACGAGCAAAATGCTGCAAAAATAATGACGATCGAATGATAATTTTTCAAATAACGGAAAAACACCAAACAACCATTTTATGGCCATCCAGAGCCTGCCGCTGGGACTAATTTTGAAATAGTTGGCATTTATAATGCATGTGTCCTGACATTGAAATTTTGTACACGTGTAGTATACATGAAGATGATGGTTTTAAATTCCTTTTGAGCCTTACCTAATTGATTACTTGCGCTGATTTACATGACACATGAAAATTTTTCTTCGATGATGAACTTTTATCTACTGCCAGTCAGTCCAAGTGCTGGCACCTTAGAACGAGTTGGCCGTTAAAGCTGGCAATAGCGACGCTAGTGCAACTTAAGTAGACGGACAAAATGCTGCAAAAATCATGACGATCGATTAATAATTTGTCAAATAACGGAATAACACCAATTAACCATATTATGGCCATCAGGGGCCTGCCACTAGGACTGATTTTCAAACAGTTGGCATTCATAATACATGTGTCCTGCAACTATAAAAATTTGTACAATAGTGAAACACATCTAGAAGATTGTTTTATATCGCTTTTTGACCATGATTAACTGATTACTTACGCTGATTTAAATGACACATAAAAATTTTTCTTCGAAGATGAACTTTTATCTACTGCCAGTCAGTCCAAGTGCTGGCATTTTAGAACGACTTAGCCGATCAAACTAAAAATAAAAACAATGGTACAACTTGAGAAGACGAAACAAATGCTGCAAGAATCAACATGATCGATAAATAATTTGTCAAATAACGGTAAAACACCAATCAACCATTTTATGGCCATCCGGAGCCTGCCACTGGGACTTATTTTCAAACAGTTGGCATTCATAATATATGTGTCCTACAACTCTAAAAATTTGCACAGCAGTAGTACACATGTGAAAAATTCTTTTAAATCGATTTTTAGTTCTGATTTATTGATTACTTGCGCTGATTTACATGACACGTAAATTTTTCTTCAAAGATGAACTTTTATCTACTGCCAGTCAGTCCAAGTGTTAGCATCTTCGAACGAGTTGGCCGATAAGGCTGGAAATAGCGATGCTGGTGGAACTTGGAAAGAGGAACAAAATGCTGCAAAAATCATGACAATCGATTAATAATTTGTCAAATAACGGAAAAACACCAATAAACCATTTTATGGCCATCCGGAGCCTGCCGCTGGGACTAATTTTCAAACAGTTGGCATTATTAATAATTTGTCAAATAACGGAAAAACACCAATAAACCATTTTATGGCCATCCGGAGCCTGCCGCTGGGACTAATTTTCAAACAGTTGGCATTCATAATATATGTGCCTTCCAACTCTTTAAATTTGTACAGGTGTAGTACACATGTAAAAAATTGTTTTAAATCGATTTTTAGCTCTGATTAATTGATTACTTGCGCTGATTTACAAGACACATAAATTTTTCTTTAAAGATGAACTTTTATCTACTGACAGTCAGTCCAAGTGCTGGCATCTCCGAACGAGTTGGCCGATGAGACTAGAAATAGCGACGCTAGTGGAACTTGAAAAGAGGATCAAAATGCTGCAAAAATCATGACGAACGACTAAAAATTTGTTAAATAACGGAAAAAGACCAGTCAACCATTTTATGGCCATCCGGAGCCTGCCGCTTGGACTAATTTTTAAATAGTTGGCATTCATAATACATGTGTCCTGCAACTCTAAAATTTTTTTACTGGTGTAGTATACATGTAGAAGATTGTTTTAAATCGCTTTTTGGCCCTGATTAATTGATTACTTGCGCTGATTTACATGACACATGAAAATTATTCTTGGAATATGAACTTTTATCTACTGCCAGTCAGTCCAAGTGCTGGCACCTCCGAACGACTTTGCCGATCAAGCTAGAAATACAAACATTGCTGCAACTTGAGAAGACGAACGAAATGCTGCTGAAGTCAATACGAACGATTAATAAATCGTAAAATAACAGAGAAACACCAATCAACCATTTTATGGCCATCTGAAGCCTACCACTGGGATTAATTTTCAAACAGTTGGCATTCATAATACATGTGTTTTGCAACCCTAAAAATTTGTACAGGTGTGAAACACATTTTATAGATTGTTGTAGATCGCTTTTTGGCCTTGATTTATTGATTACTTTCGCTGATTCACATGACACATGAAAATTAACCTCTAAAGATGAACTTTTATCTACTCCCAGTCAGACCAAGTGCTGGCACTTTAGAACAGGTAGCCGATCCAGCTAGAAATATATACATTGATGCAACTTAAGAAGACAAACTACATGCTACAAAAATCATGACGATCAATTAATGATTCGTCAAATACGGAAATACACCAATTAACCATTGTATGGC
The DNA here is from genome assembly GCA_030522625.1 of Copidosoma aretas. NCBI lineage: Eukaryota > Metazoa > Arthropoda > Insecta > Hymenoptera > Encyrtidae > Copidosoma > Copidosoma aretas. Next base: position 8,746 of record JAPYYV010024861.1, read on the forward strand.
TATCCAGAGCCTGCCACTGGGACTAGATTTTAAACAGTTGGCATTCATGATACATGTGTCCTGGAACTCTGAAAATTTGCACAGATGTAGGACACATAGTCAATTATTGTAAATTACTTTTTAGCCCTGATTAGTTGATCACTTGCGCTGATTTACATGACACATTAAAAATCTTCTTTGAAGATGAACTTTTATCTACTGCCAATCAGTCCAAGAACTGGCACTTTAGTACGAGAAAGCCGATCAAGCTGGAAATAAAAAAGTTCATGCAAGGTGATAAGACAAACGGAATGCTAGAAAAATTATGACGATTGATCAATTATTCGTAAAATAACAGAAAAACACCTATCAACCATTTTATGGCCATCCTGAGCCTGCCACTTGGACTAATTTTCACACAGTTTGCATTCCTAATACTTTTGTCTTGCAACTCTAAAAATTTGTACAGTTGTAGTACACATAAAAAAATTGTTTCAAATTGCTTTTTGGCCCTGAATAATTGATTACATGCGCTGATTTACGTGACACAAGTAAATTCTTCTTCGAAGATGATCGTTTATCTACAGCCAGTAATTTCAAGTGCTGTAATCTCCGAACGAGTTAGTCGATAAGGCTGGAAAAAAAATGTAGGTGCAACTTTAGAAGACAAATAAGATGATGCAAAAATCATGACGATAGATTGATAATACGTCAAATAACGGATAATCACCAATAAACCATATTATGGTCATCCGGAGCCTGCCAGTGGGACTAATTTTCAAACAGTTGGCATTCATAATACATGTGGCCTGCAAGTATTAAAATTTGTACAGGTGTAGTACACATGTAAAAGATTGTTTCAAATCGCTTTTTGGTCTCGATTATTTGATTACTTGCGCTGATTTACATGATAAATGAAAATTCTTCTTTGAAGATAAACTTTTATCTACTGCAAGTCAGTCCGAGTGCTGGCACTTTAAAACGAGTTAGCCGATCAAGCTGGAAATAAAAACGTTGGTGCAACGTAAGAAGACGAAGAAAATACTGCAAGAATTACGACAACTGATTATTAAATCGTAAAATAACAGAAAAACACGAATCAACCATTTTATGGCCATCTGGAGCCTGACACTGGGATTAATTTTTAAACAGTTAGCATTCATAATACATGTGTCCTGCAACTCTGAAAATATGTACAGTTGTAGTGAACATGTCAACGATTGTTTAAAATCGCTTTTTTGCCCTGATTTATTCATTACTTGCGCAGATTTACATGACATATGAAAATTCACCTCTAAAGATGAATTTTTATCTACTGCCAGTCAGTCGAAGTGCTGGCACTTTAGAACAGGTAGCCGATCCAGCTGGAAATAAAAACGTTGGTGCAACTTTAGAAGACAAACAAAATGCTGTAAAAATCATCAAACAGTTGGCATTCATAATACATGTGTCCTGCAACTTTGAAAATTGTATAGGTGTACTACACATATAAAAGATTGTTTAAAATAGCTCTTAGTTCTGATTAATTGATTTCTTGCGCTCATTTACATGACACATGAAAATTCTTCTTCAAAGATAATCATTTATCTACTGCCAGTCAGTCCAAGTGCTGGCACTTTTGAACGAGTTAGCCAATCAAGCTAGAAATAGATGCATTGATGCAACACAAGAAGACAAACTACATGCTACAACAATCATGACGATCGATTAATTGTGTACAGGTTTAGTACACATGTAAAAGATAGTTTTTCATTGCTTTTGGTTCAGATTTATTGATTACTTGCGCTGATTGACATGACACATGAAAATTCGCCTTTGATGATAAACGTTTATCTACTGCTAGTCAGTCCAAGTGCTGGTACCTCAGAAGGAGATGGCCATCGATCTGGAAATAAAATCAATGGTGTAACATAAAAAAATGAACGAAATGCTGCAAGAATCATGACAATCGATCGATAATTCGTATAATAACAGAAAAACACCTATCAACCATTTTATGGCCATCGAAGCCTGCCACTGGGACTAATTTTCAAACAGGTGGCATTGACAATACATGTGTCCTTATCCACTGAAAATTTGTACATAGGTATTATACATAAAAAAGATTTTTTTCAATCTTTTTTAAGCCCTAATTAATTGATTCCTTGCGCTGATTTACATGACACATAAAAATTCTACTTTGATGATGAACTTTTATCTACTGCCAATCAGTCCATGTGCTGGCAGCTTAGAAAGAGTTAGCCGATCGAGCTGGAAAAAAAAACGTTGGTGCAACTTGAGAAGACGACCAAAATGCTGCAAAAATCATGACGATCGATTGATAAACCGTAAAATAACAGAAAAACACCAATCATCCATTTTATGGCCATCCGGAGCCTACCTCTGGGACTAAATTTCGAGCAGTTGACATTTATAATACATGTCTCCTGCAACTCTGAAAATCTGTACAGTTAACAAATTTTCATGTAAACAAAATACTTAATATTTTAAATAAAATATTAAATACAGTTAAACGATTTATGTCGCTTTGTAATTAGAACTTTAAACTTTATAAGCACAAATTATGAATACAAACTGCAAATCATACACAGATGCCTTAAATATTTTTGGGGTGTTTTCAAAATCACAAAAGGATTTAATAATGTTAAGTATTGATATAATTTAATACAACTGATGCTATAGTTCATTTAAATTTTCTTGATTAACACGTAATTATAACTTTGTATTTTATAAGAATTTTAAATTACTAATCATGTTTACTTTTTAGCTGTGAAGTTTTTTTGGGTTTTTCTCTAAAATACGTCGTTCCTATCCTGCCACGTAATACGATCCATCCACATAATGCAATGGCGTCCTTTTTAACGATGCGCTCCAACTCCTATCCACATATAATTCCCTACGAGAGGCTACTTGTATCTTTGTTATTCTTAGTTTTATGAGGGGTTAGGAGATACAAGTCTTCGGCGTGAGCCAGGTAGAGCATCGCTTGGGCCGGTGGGGAGGGGCCGATCCATCCTCCCTCCTTTTATCCTACTATTATATATTTAATAAATATTGTAATTGATTTATTATAATATCTATTTGGATATAAGTGCTGATATAAAAAAAAATATTTCATATTCTTGGCTCTAAATTTCAATACTTTATAAATACATATTTTCCTATACTATAAAGTTGTAAAAAAAAAATTCAGCCCCCCCACGCTTCCTAGTACTGCCCCACGTATTTTAATACTAATTGCTTTGTGTTGCAGTACCCCATAGGCAGTGTAGAAACTTGTTATCAATTATTATTAAAGTTAATTATATTTTTGGACTAAAATTAAAAATTGTGGATTGACGAGTGAAGCTAGTAAAAAGTGAAACCTTACGACGCCTGATACGAATACTATAATTTTATATACTTTTTAATAATATATTTTATAAGAAACATCCTAAAACATAACGATCGTGCCTTATATGCAAGGGCGTAGTCCTTTGCAAACGTTGAACAGCTAGTTATGTATTAGTAATCGTAGCTGACCTTCAAAATGCACACGCCTTTATTCCGCATTAAAATCGGTGTACTGATCTTTTTCGGTGTGCTGATGACCAATCTGACACTAAAAATGACCCCAAATGTCCAGAAATAAATTAAGAGTTACCTTATTCAGTTCCAAGTAGTATTCAAAGATTATAGTTTTGATGAGTTACTGAAGTATTCGCATCCTAAGTGGTATGGAAGCCAGCTCCCGAGGCATCTGGGTTAGTTCAAATATGTATGAACCTAAATCATTTCATAAAGTAGTTTAAAGTTGAGAAACCCATAGACAAAACGTTCCTAAATCATCTAGTCGCTGAAAGTGTCCAACTCCACGTCTACTATCAGTACTGTGGCGTCTGTCACCAATTACGACAATAAATTAACTACTTTAATCGTTAACAATAATGTTACTATTCTTTCTCGAACTAAAGATAACCTTCAAACTATTAATACAATTATTGCGCCGATCGAAAGATAAAAGTCCTCATGCATTTGAAACTATAAGACCAAAAGCACTATATGATGCTATTAAATACTTAATTAATCAGATATTATATAAATTACACATTACTATTATCTCTAATAATTGGATTAATTCTAATATTTTGAATAAAAATAACTTACAAAACGAGAATAAAATTAATAAAGAAACAGATATACATTTTCATGAGAATCAATTTTATAAACCCCACGATAGTTAAATAGTT
>JAPYYV010024877.1:0-10732 GCA_030522625.1 Copidosoma aretas
ATAGGAACGCCGTAGAGGTCCGCGCTCATAACCAAGAAATTGAAGAAATACCACGCACTTTCGTCTTTGTTTGTTTACCACTCGTTTATTTTTTGCCCTTACAACTTCAAAATTTGAGGGATTATAGTTTGAGACTTGCTCTTTCGAATGGAGCAAAAACAAAAAATTAGAAAAAATGCGTTTTTTTACAATAACGTTTTAAACTTCAATCGCTATTTTCTCCATGAAAAAAATGATTAATCCCAAAAACAGCTACACCATTGGAAAGAGCAGGAAAAAATCTATCGATTTACCTATTTTGATATTTTTTCAAGTGCCTTATTTTCCTCTGTAGGTGAGTTGAACAGAGCATCCTCCACTGCAAAAATGCGCCGCGTGCGCCTAGTGGCCGGACCTCAATGGAATTGCTCATATATAAGTTGATGCCCAAGGCTGAGTGGCATCATATTAGATCGAAACATAATCCAGCTGATCTCGCTTCTCGCGGTGTATACCCAAGTCAAATGGCTGAGCAAAGTTTATGGTTTTCTGGACCAGAAATTTTACACAAGCTCAAACCCAAGTACCCAAAACTGAAGGTTGAGATTCTTGATGAACCTCCGACTGTAAGTATATTAGTTAAGAACAGAGGACTAGATACGTTTGTTAACGGGCTGTATGGATGTTATTCCAAATGGAAAAAACTCCTTAGGGTAACGGCATATTGTCTTCATTTTATTTTTAAGTGCCTTACTAAATCAGCTTCAAAAGGGTCAAGCGGTCTTCCTGATCGAAAGAATTTTAAGCCCAAGTTATCCTTTATTTCTACAAATAGTTATTTAAGCCATACTTCGATCGATTTAACAATCGAGGAGCTTGAAAATTCTACGCTTTTGTTGGTTTACGCACATCAGCAGCGCTGGTTCACCTCTGATTTGGCTGTACTTCATCACAACCGAGATCCTAACACGAGCGAGCCTGAACTACTTCCATCGTCCAGTCCTTTGCATAAACTTACACCTGTCATCATCGATGATCTTCGCGTCGGTGGCAGGCTTAGTAATTCGCTTCTAGACTCAGATGCTAAACATCCCTTGATCCTCCATGGGTATGACTATATCACTCGATTATTGATTGACTATTATCATCGTAACTTATTACATGGAGGTTTCGGGATGACTCTTGTGTCTCTTAGACGAAAGTATTGGATTTTGCGTGGTCGTGAAGTGGTTCGGGCCGAACTTGACCATTGCTTCATTTGTAAAAGATACAAAGGTAGGACTCAGACTCAATGGGTGACCTTCCAAATTGTCGGGTAACTCCTAGTCCACCATTTCAAAGGACCGGAGTGGATTATGCAGGACGTTTCCCAATTCGTTTATCCAAATGCCGAGGAAAGGGTACTCTCAAAGGGTATATTGTTGTTTTTATATGTATGGCTACTAAAGCTGTGCATCTGGAAGTGGCTGAAGACTATTCGACTGAAGCATTCATTGCTGCATTTAATCGTCTGGTATCTCGCAGAGGTCATTGCACTGATCTTTACAATGATCAGGGCACTAATTTTGTAGGTGCAAACCATGAATTGAGGAAAATGTGGCTAGCTCGAGGTAATTCACCTATTTTTGCCGATAGTCTATCGTCTTCAGGCACGAAGTGGCATTTTAATCCACCAGCCACCCCCTACTTCGGTAGTATCTGGGAATCTGCCGTAAAATCTGCAAAATTCCACCTGAAGCGCGTCGTTAGCAATCAAGTTATGGCATTTGTCGAGTTTTCAACTCTATTGTGTCGTATAGAATCGTGCCTCAATTCACGGCCTCTGTGCCCCTTACCTGATGATCCCGAAGATCTATATCCTCTTACTCCTGCCCACCTATTGAACTTGAGACCGTCTTATTCCGTGCCCGAACCTAATTTAACGTACGAAAAAATATCTCCATTACGCAGGTGGAAGCTCGTAACGCAAGCTCTCCAGGATTTTTAGGAGATCTAGTTTTTATCAAAAATGAGCTTATCACACCTGGCAGGTGGCCCCTGGGTAGAGTTTTAGAAGCCTATAAGGACCCTAAGTCACTGGTCAGGGTGGTTAAAATCAAAACGTCCAGTTCTGTACGAACAAGACCTATCCATAAACTAATTTTATTAAGAACAAACTCTGAATTGAATCCAGTAGAATAAACTAAGCGTTAGGATTAATAAGCTTGTAAGGGACATTAAAATAATAAATAAATACGCACATACATTTTTGCGCAACATTTAATATAATATAATGTATGGCATAGTTATTTAATTTAAAACTGAGAACAGTCGTAATATTTCTTTTATTAGTTTATATTTGTAAGTAGATAAGCGATCTACATTGATAATTATAAATTTTGATTCATGCTTTGGATTTATTTTTTTTCTTTTGATGTACATTCGTAGTACAAAATCAATTTTGTACAGACTGCTGTCCATCAACTTGGGGACTATGTATAACATCAATATTTAAGTACCATACTTTAGTTAATTCAGCAATTGAAAATACTTAAAGATAACGTTCCTAGCATTATAAATATTATTATTATTATAAGTCGATATTATAATTCAACTGTTCGCGCGCTGGAAATTGCGTCCAGATTTGTAACCAATAGCGTGCGTTCGACGATCCTGCGCAGCCACTAATCCCTGCGTGCCGCGTACTTGCTCTTGCTCTGTACGATCTGTGTGCTGCTGTCGTGCGTCAGTCTGCAACGATCGCTCGCCCAGTGCAATACGCAACTGAGTTCACTGGCTTTGCACAACTTCAAGTATATCTATAATTGCTACTTCAGCATAATATTACGTGACTAAAAACAATCTCCTGTCTTTTTGTCACAATTTACTAATAAATCAAAAATCGATATCTGTTTAGTTTTGGGTAACATATTTTGTTCTACATAATACATTTTTATTGTTTAATACATACACATTTACTAAAGAAAGTGCAAGTGTTTGGAATTCACCGCCTTGGCCTCTTCAATTGTTCTCCTGCTCACTATCCTCGCAACTGGCATAGGCAAACCCAAATAAAATAATACAGTCCACTCGTGTTCAATCTCAAACAAATTGTAAAATGTATATTTCATCCGTTGTCCCTTGTCCGTGTGAGCTACATTACATGTTTTATTCGCTCCGTCTCTCTTACACACTTTACTCACATATATAATGTAGCTCACACGGACGAGGGACAACGGAAGAAATATATATTTTACAACATCTGAAGCAGAATCTTATGATAAAAAAAATGGTATTGCATAAGTAAGACGTTAGAGATTCTTATAGAGATGGTTAACCTATCAGAAAGGATCTCAATATTGATAAAAAAAGTATGTAGTGCAGTCAATCACGCTTTCCCATGTATTTCTATAACCACGCCGACTCACCAGCCAGCCACAAGTTGGCGCTGATGTAGTTCACGCACGGAGCCTAGAGAGTATTTTTCTTTGTAAATATAAAAAATGCCACGAAAAGTAAAATAAGAATATAAGTTCTATCAAATGTCTGTAGAGTGGCTATCACGACTCGCTATTGTAATATGGGCTTGTTGCTGCCGTCAGATGGCGGTAGTGTGTCCAGGTAAGATTTTCACGAAACTATAACTATACATGCAACCAATATATAAATATAGTCAGGGCTCTTAAAACTGGCAGAATTTCGTGGCGGTAATTCAAAAATAAAAAATATCGAAAAAACAAATTATTTTATTTGAAAAATATATTTCATTTGAAAAAAAAAAAAAAAAAATTATTTCATTGGAAGGTTTTATGCATTGATAAATCCTAGTAGATAAGGAGCGGCACCATGTATTTTTTTATGGTATGGAGATTACATATTGCTTCCTCATAGAGGAAGCTTTGTATCGGTAAGAAAAAAAAATTTTGTGGAAGTACGTTAGAAATGTCTTATATAGTGTCTAGAGTGAAAAAATACCATGTTTAGAAAAAGTCTCACTGTGTGTGAGTGTATGTGTGTGTATGCATGTGTGTGTGTGTGTGTGTGTGTGTGTCTGTGTGTGTGTGTGTGTGTGTGTGTGTGTGTGTAATCAGTCATATCTCAGAAACCCTCCAAATGATTTCAATGATTTAGGGCTTAAAATGTTTTTTTTTATATCCTTACATAGGTTCACAAGAAGATTTGACGTTTTATACCCTATCAAGGTTAATATAACGATTTTTATTGCTGAAAGAACGGTTTTTGCTGTTTTTGGAGTAAAAAAAATTTTAATTTGATTTCATTAATAGTTACATTCTATAGATGATTGAATAGCTTTATATAGTTCAATAATATTTTAACTACAAGATAGTTATATCACGTATATCGATTTTAGTAATAAGTTCCAGTTATTTGTTCAATCGTTTTCAATTAAAAAACATTTTAACAACATTTTTTGTACTAAGGTAGAGGAGGGTAAATCCGGACACTTAAAAACTCGAGGGTATGGTCGGACACTACAATGAAAGATAGATGTAAGCAGTTAGATATTGAATACCAGGTACATAAGCATTCAGATAATATTCTTAGATACGTAACTTATGATCATCAGTTAACAGATTGTTCATTTTTAAATATAGTTTGTTTGCAAAAATAATTAAAGCTGGCTGTCCGAGCTCAGGCTTCTGGAAATCTGCTTACATGGGAAATCTCGACTTGTTAGAGAGCAAAATCAAGATTTACTGAAAGTTTAAAGTTGCATGAAATGATATTAAAAAGTACTTGCTTCGCTCGAAAACTATTTTCTACCAATTATTAAGTTATAAAGTATGAATTTTATTAATTATATTTGAGAAAAATTTACTTATTTTTAAATTATTGAGTGTCCGCGTATACCGTCGAACTTTGAACGTAGTCGGTAGTAGTCGGACATCAGCTAGCAGTACTGTCCGACTACTGCCTCCTGTATTTTTGAGTGTTGCGATTACTCGGACAGCCGCAGCATTAAAATATCTTTTAACTTATTAACAATCTTCAGTCACATTTTGCATCTTATTTAGATAATTATAAGTGTACTGGGAGCATAAACTATACGAAAAAGAATCAAGTGCAGTATTTTCGTCTCTAAGCGTGATCTATAGCAAGTTATCTGAAGGTACATCGAACTTAATCTCTAAATGTTTTTCACGGCCTGTTACAACTAATTGTTTATGAAGCAAGGTCAAATGCATGATTAATGAAAATGTATTTTACATAATTAAAATATCAAAACATCACTGAAACTATTGCAGTCGATAAAAAATCAATAAATAAAGCACAGAAGACCGAAAATTTAGAAGATACTAAACGCAATATCAATTCTGAATATACAAAAATCCAAGAGAGTAAGTTAATCATGTTTTTAATATTTATTTCATAAAAGTTTGTTTATTGCATTGCATGTTTTTTTTTTAGAAAACACCGATAAAGCCCTTTTTGATTTAAGGTGGCTCATTACCCCTGTACAGCACATATTTTGAATATCTTATTTTAAATATTTATTAAAAGCTATGAGAAATGTCACTTTGCCTGACAATAATATAGCTAGTACGTAATATCGTGCGATTTTTACCATAAAATTTTGTTGTTAAATTTTTCACATACCGATGCTTGAAAAAAAATTCAATAAATTACTTTAATCTTTTTCAATTGACATCTGATTTTCAATTTTTAGGGGGTATTCTCTTCATTGAACGAATCCATTCAGAGTCATCACGGAAAAAATTGCAAAAACTTACATCGATTTCCCAGAAATTCCCAGAATTCAAGTGTTTACTTATTTTTCGTATTTCTATACAAACAATTGAATTTTCTGATGAACTTATGTAAATTTTTGCAATTTTTTTAGTGATGACTCCCAATGGATTCGTTAAAGGAAGAGAATATGCCTAAAAAATTGAAAATTAGATATTAATTTAAAAAGATCAAAGTAATTTATTGATTTTTTTTTCAACCTTCGGTATCTGAAAAATTTAACAACAAAATTTTGTGAAAAAAAATGCGCGATATTAAGCACTAGATATATTATTGTCAGGTAAAGTGACACTTCTGAACTCTTTTAATAAACATTTATAATAAAATATTCAAAATATGTGCTATATAGAGGCGATGAGCCACCTTAAAAAATGTTTTTATTGGACTTGAGTGTCATGAAAAAAAATACAAGGCAAAGAAAAAGGGCTCTCCTATAGCAGTGATCGACGATTTACTTATACATCTAGAAAAAAATGAGGAAGTAAAACCAAAAAAATAATAACACTCTTTTTAATAATTGTAAAACAAGAATGGGAGAAAATAAAAATATCAAAGAAAAAGGAAGAATGCTGGGGAAAGGATATCAAGAGATGAAAAATACACTATTAAAAATAAAAAAGATAAAAATTTTTAAATTAAAACTGTAATGAAAAATTAAAAAAGTCTAAATGAACAAGAAAATGTAGACAATCTTTCACTTGAGTTGACAAAGTTAGTATCCGAACTAGAAGAAACTGAAAAGGCAATAAATATTAATGAATTATTATACGTTTGATGGAAATAAAATAAATTACATTTTGTTCAAGCTTCAATTACGCTTCGTTTTTTGCTGTCCAACTACTGCCGCAATCTGTGTCCGAGTAAACCCACTACATTTAATTTGTATGTCCGAGTACACCCAAATTCGAGGCCTTTTAAAAAAACTCCATATTTAAAATCTAAACTTTCAAAACAGCTAAATTTTTTTTTAATCCATATAAAAACACATAATTCCAATATTCCCGTGAATTTTCTACTCATTAAACATTGTCTTTCCTTGAAAAATAAGGGTTAATACTTGTAGTTATGAAAAGTGTCCGAATATACCCTCCTTTACCTTATCCAGGTAAAAATTATAATGTTATTTTTAAATAATTCCACATCATAGAGCACGAAAACAGCTTCTTTTTACATTTTAAATCATTCTAATATTATTATTTTTTTTTTTTTAAATTAAATAATTGCAGAAGAATGTTCTGAAGTAAGCTTTGTGCTAATTTATTGGCAGCGGTTTTTTTATGGTATGGAATTCCATACCATTAAGCCTGAGCCCAATAACCCTAAAGAGGCTATAAATGTCTTATAAGCGCTAAGCCGGTCATTTTCACGCCACCTTTTAAGGATCTTACATAAAATAAGAGAAGATTAAACGATTTAATATTGAAATCATAAGAATGTAGTCAATTACATATAACATATATATCTCAAATTTTATATGACTGATTTGAAATTTTTAAATAAAATTTTTTAACATAGGTTCATCAGTAGTTTGCATTTGAAAATTTTTTGTTACATAATCAGTAAAGGTAGCCCGTCTTGTAGGTGTAGAGCTTTCCACACCTTTCATACCAGTAAAGCCGCCCCTGATGAAGTTCATAACTAACATAGTTACAGTATTGGAATTAATTATCTTCAATTATTGTATTGATTATGGGAATTTTTAATATCCCACCTCCGAGACTTCGGATCTACGAAATAAATAATGAAAATTGGTACAAATAGCAGTACAAAGCCATTACTGTACGTATTGATGCTGTTATACAGTAAATTCCATTGAGATAATTTTGCATTTATCATACAATGCAATCATGTCATAATTCAAACTGCTGGCTGTTAGCACTTGGTAATACATCTGGCAGGCTGGCAAAATTAACAGCACATTTGTTATGCGGTGAAGACAATTGAGAAAGCAGTTTTTTTATTTGAACCAGAAATATTTAGCCTTTTTTTGCCTGACCTGCGTTTTTGCAATGATGAAAGTAATATCAATAATAATCAAAATATTATTTATTAAAAATTATTATAATTGTGTTAAGAATAATATTGTTGTATATATCAATCAATAATTCGATAATAAATAATTGTTAATTTACTGAAATTCCTTTGAAATAATTCTACATTTATCATACTATGTAATCATGTCAAAATTATAACTGCTGGCTGTTAGCACTTAGTAATATATTCAGTACGGTCTTTACAAATAGGCCCGATATAGCGGCCTTGTCAAGGGCCCCCAGACAGAAAATTTTTTTTGTATCATTGTTTTAAAACTTATTTAGAATATAAAACATTATTAGTTATAAAAATCTATATACAAGTAAGCATTTAAAATAGTTTTTCTTATAAAATTTCTATTGTTTATTAGAAAAATTATAATTTACAGATTTTTCCCATATTCTTAATTTAAAGTTTTTTTCTGGCTTTTTTTCAGCGAAGTTCGATATTACATCATAAAAATCAATTTTATTGTAGCTTAGTAATTTAAGCAATTGTTTAACATAGTACTTCTATGCTCATTTGTTAATGATTTCAAAACAGACAAAGATCTCTCACCACAACAGTTAGCTACCATTTTACATTGGTACATACGTAGGGAAACTTCAAGATTTGAGAATGTTGAATCAATACCATCTTCTGTAATCAATTTATGCAACTGGGTAATTCTTTTACAAACCGAACACTTTTTGACCGACCGATCTCCGATTTGTCTCAAACTTTTTTTATGCTTTCTATATCACAAAATAAGAGATACGTGTCAAATTTATTAAATCAAGTGATTTTCGGCTTTTCGGCTCATTTTCAGCAATAGATAACTCCGAATCCATGAGAGCTACAAAATTTTCATCAATGACACTTTTGTAGCTAAATAATTAAATTTTAATAATCGAATATTTTCAATAAAAAATATGAACAAATTCAAATTGTTATAAACAATTTAAGTTTTAAAATCTATTCTTAACAATGTTAACCAGTTTTCTAACCTTCCTCCATATTTTATCGTATTCTGCATCAAATTTTCTGCGAAAAATGGTTTAAAAAAAAATGGAGAAACTTTTTCTTATATAGGAAAAAAATTAATTTTTGCAGCGCAGCACGTCCGAAAAAATGATTTTTTGCTAATAAAATAAAATCTTTCGCCCTTATAAAAAAAAAATTGAATGTAAAAGTTGCAGACAATTGAGAGATCTACAACTTTTGTCTAAGGTGTTTTTCGCCATAACCTCAAAATTTTCGTAAAAATTGCAAATAATGTTGAAAATTTACTTTTTTAAATTCTCTCAATGCAAATAGCAATTTGTTTGTAAACCTAATACTTTTGTGATAAACAACACTTCTTGAACCAATAAAATATCATTATTACCATTACAAATACATTAATTGATTCAACGTGGCTGTGCTAAGTGAGTACAAGAGCTTATCCTTTGACATTGGATATTTGAATTTCCCTCATTATTGGGTGCCTTTTTGAGAGCGCTGCTCGAGGGCGCTGCTGCAGGCATTAAAATTGTAAGTTTGTGTGTTACAGAGCAAACACCTGCCTATCTACTACTACTACTACTACTACTACTAGTACTACTAAGAGTTTGTTGGCGGTCAGATCAGCTGTGCGATGATTTTCTTTTATCTTTCTAATCTTTCTTCTATCTTCGCTAGAACTGTTTGTGTTTTTCAGTGCTTTATTCTGACTTTTTTCCCACTTTCAATAGTTCGTATTATTGTTTTAGTTTTACTTTCTTTCTAGAAGTGTCGCATGTTGAGTCATAGTTTTAGGTTATACACGTGTTTACCTTCGACACGCATACAAGTGTTTTTGTGACCGTTGGTGTGTGATTTAAATTTTTTTCATCATCTTCAGTTTCTATTCTCTCGACTGTTGCTGTACCTGTAAAGTTCGCCTATCTGCAAAACTGTAACGAGAATCAGCACGATGCCCAAAACAACGCTACAAAAATCACGATACACCGGCATTCGCAAAGATCGTTGTTTTAATGCCTTCGATAACTGCAAAAAATAAGCGTAGAAATAACAACAGAAACTTAAAAACAAAAAATATGTGATTTTTGTCGTCTCGGCATCAAGAATATGAAAGAAGAAAGTGAAGCAGAGAATATAAATTGCCAAGCTGAATCCGCCCCAGAAATCAAGAATTTCAAACTTAAATCGGTAACTATGTGAAACGTAACCTTCATGCTTAAAAGTGTTTGTGTGTATAAGTTGATTCGTAAGGCCGCAGCTGCATCAGCACGTCCGCTTGCGTTTGCGTGACGATACTATACTCTGCTCTTTTAATTCTCTTAGCAAGTGAACTTTTTTAAACTTATCGAGTCTATCTACTTCACAATTTTTCGGTATTTAGTCGTTATAAATATATTTATTTTTATTTTTTTAGCTAGAAAACAGCGACAGTATGTCAATTGGAGAGTCGGATCTAAACATTGGCAGCGGTGGAACTTCTGGATTTTCGGGTAATAATGCACGGTGGGCAGGAAGCAACTTTAAATCGCAAAAAAATGACGACAAAAACCGAAAGTGGGGATGTATTTGCACTTTATAATAGAGTCAAAATCAATTTGAGTTGAAATCCTAGCTGTTCCTGTTTTCAAGATAATCTTATTTTTTGATTTTGTATAAAAAAATTGTATACAATTTCACAATAGGTACTATAATTTACGTGTTTCAAATACTTTTATGAAATTTTAAATGGATGATGTCTTTTATTTCATAAGAGGAATGGTTTTAAGAATTGATAACTTATTAAAATGTAAAAGATTTATTTTTAAGTCGAATGCATACGTTTATTCTTTTCTATAAGTTTATTTATTTTTAAATTTCAAATTTCAAAAATTAGTTATTTGAGTGTTTTTTTCAATATACCATGTATTGTACGTATAGAATGATTCATTCCACAGAAAATATAGTTATTTGATTGTAACTAGATGGCGCTTTGCTATCTGCAATCGAAAAA
>JAPYYV010024878.1:0-11292 GCA_030522625.1 Copidosoma aretas
AGGCTGAAATTATTCACACACCTTTGGTTCTTAAGAATATACAATACAGTATACTCTATCTCATAGTGGATCCAATATGGCTGCCGCCACAAAATGGCGGATTGTCCATTTCTTTACAAACTCATCGATATGGGTATCAAATGATAGGGCATGATGAGTACAATACAGTGAGCTTTGTAGCGTCATGAAAAATCCAATCTAGCAGGCGACACAAAATGGAGAGAGACAGAATAGTGGATCAGTCTTGCACCTTTCTCTACCGTGTCAACGCTTCCACTTACAGGCTTGCCTACTGTATCTATAATATCTCTATGGTCGAGCGACAATAACGGAATGCCCCCAAAAATATAAGTATAGAGTAGAAAAGAATCTTAATCTTGCAGTAGATGCAAGAATACATGTATGTCCTATAGTCAGGCATGTTAAAAATACCGGACGTTTGATAGACCTATGAGACTTGGGTCTGATAAGTTCGGTAAGTCCATAAGAAATGCGAGAAGTCTAATAAGCTTAGTAGACCTTGGCTTAATTGGTCTGGCAAGACTGTAAAAAAGCCCCGAGTAAAGACCTATGCAATGAAATTGACATAAAGCACAAACACAAGCATATGCACAAACGTAAGTGCACAGCGTCTTGTGCTATCGAATGCTAGTAAAACGTAACCAAAAAAGTATGAATAACTTGATCCAGAGGTAAAGAATATACGTTCGCTTGGTTTTGTTTTACTATCATACGATAGCACAAGACGCTGTGCACTTACGTCTGTGTATGTGCTTTTGTTTGTGCTTTATGTCAATTTCGCTGCATAGGCCTTAATACCCATTAGACTTGGATCGAATATTTTTGCCGAGGTATATGTATAATTGAGTGACGAATTCGCTGTTAACAGCAGTATCTGCTTTAACTTTAATGTTTTAGGTGCTTAAAAAAATTGTTTATTAAATTTTGCACATTGCATGTTCAGATACCATGTACTAGAAAAACGAACAATAAAAGTTTTTTTATAACATTGCCAACGAAATTGTTGGAAATGTTTAGAGTTAAAAGTTTAGTACTATTTTGTATGCATTTTACACGTTTTTATACAAACAATAGCATCTAACCTTAACAATGAATATTTTTTTGCGTACCCACGCAAATGTTTGTGTTTTTTTGCGCTGTCCCATCGGTGAATCTGGAAAAGCCCACGGAAGCGGGCACTAGCGTTCGCACTGTGCAGCTAATGACATGGCCTCATGTACAGAATAAGTGTACATTAACTATCAAATACAGTATTGATAAAAAAAAAAAATTTTTATATAAATGAAATAATTAAGATGGATAAACGAGCTTGTGAAACTATAAGTAAAGTCTTACAAAGGCATTGTTACAGGTTTAATCAGTTTCCCTATAATTTAGCATAAAATAAAATTTTCACCAAGCACAAATACGTGCATAAGATATCGTTAAAAGTATTGTTAGTAATGTTATATTTTTTTAGGACAACCCAAAAACATATTCTTTCTGGATACAACTTATGATTTTATTTTGAAGCGGCTTGTATACTTATTAAAACCGTTTTTTCATATGATTCTACAAAAAAAGCTACTGAATATTTTTGAATCTTTTTGAAATTTTATGAATAAACCATCTTAAAAGATATGATTCGAATTTAGTTTTTATTAGGTTATTTAATAGAGGTAACTATTAAAGTGGCGTATAGTCACAATTCTTATTAGTTGAATGGTATAACCACTAACAATGTTCCATTTACTTTGTTGAATATTTATTTTTTAAGCTCATAAGTGCCAACAGTTATTTTCAATCTATTTTTTTTTCTTAACGTTTATATACTTTTTTTACAGAATCGGACTTGCAGATACTGAAAAAAAACACCGAGCATGAATAAAATTCCTACAAGGTTTGCATTAAGCTAGTCTGTGAAAACTCTACTGAAGTCTGTTATTTCAAAAATTGCTCTTTATGCCCGGGTACTGATCTTTTAAAAAAAATTTTAATCAATGTTTTTAAGGAAACTGAAAGTATCGATTACAAACAATGGGTTATGCAACCAAGAGCAACTTTGGAAACTTTCACTAAGACCACAGCGGAATTCATTGACTGCTTTTGCAATAATTTAAACGATTTCGTCCCTCATGCGTTTATTGCTCAACAGCAGTCTTACTTTAGTAGAGAATTAAGAGCTAATCTAGCTGATGGAGAATTTTTAGTCCTTGTCGACTTTCCTGAAAATTACTCGTTTGTTGTTCAGAATGCTGCACCAGGATATCACTGGAACAACGACCAAGCCACAATCTATAATGTTGTTATATATTACAAAGAAAATGGAATAATTAATCATTGCAGCTTGGTCGTTGTTTCAGAGTGTCTTATCCATGATGCAGTAGCTGTCTATACTTATCACGAAATCGTTATAAATTTTTTAAAACACCAATTCATAAACATTGAAATGATTTACTATTTTTCTAATGGAGCACCACAACAATATAAAAATTATAAAAACGTTTTGAATTTTGTAAACCATAAAAATGATTATGGTATTGATTCTACATGACACTTCTTCTCAACAGCCCACGGTAAAGGGTCGTGCGATGGTCTTGGGGCTACGGTGAAGCGCAGTACAGTGCGAGTAAGTTTGCAATCAACTGAAACAATCTTATCAGCAGCTGATTTATATCAATGGCTAAAAAATACTGACAGACTAAAGAGCATACATTTTGAATATTCAAATACAAAAAGTTCTGAGCTGAACAGAAAAAAATTGAATAAAAGATTTAGTTCTAGCCATAGAATTAAATCATTACAACATAAGCACTGTCTAATCAATTTAAACAATGGCTTTGTGCGAACGTAAACGCACTCTTCAGCAGTAACGTTTGAAGACTTTAAAATTATTTAAGATGTTACAATTCTTAAAAAAATATAGCATTCAGGTAATCATTATATTATATGATAATAAATCTCGATTAAATTAACAGTATGCGATAATTACTTTGTTTTTATTTTAACATTAATCTCCCCAAGTATCTGCCATATTTTAACAATTAACCATTGTACTTGTTAACTCCAAAAGTCATGCAAAAAATCATATAAACCAGATAGTTGATATAATCATTCTAGAATTTTATTGTGTAATGTCTATCTCGGACGAAATTTCATGACTTTTCCAATTTCATTAATTTTTTTCGCAAAAACGGTGCACTTAATCAAAAAATTACAAGAGACATTTTTTTCTTAGTATTTGACGCTTCATACTAAAAACTTTTTTTATAGCAAAATTCGTTGAATTTAAAATTATGGTCCGCTATGCTGGATCCACCATTTTGAATATTTAAAACTCCGGTTAAGATTTCGAGTCAGCACTTCTAAATAACTTTAAAATCGTATTTAAAACAAAAAAAATTTCAATGTGTCAGAGAAAAATGCCTAAATAAGGTTATTTTGACCCTCAGCATCATCTAGCGCTGGAACATGCATCATGCCCATTCTAATCGAAAATTCTTATGAAAGTACATGTAAAAAGCTATTAAAAAAGAAAAAAATAAAAAAAAAACGGTCTCACCCAACCAAAAAAATTATTTAAACTTTCTAACCTCAAAATGAAGGCTTAAACTGTCTCAAAAAATTTTGAACATATTTTTAAACGATTAAGCGTAAAAAAATACGCAAAATTGTGTACTTTTTTTTTTTGTCTTTCAGCTAAAAAATTTGCAAGATTAGCCCTTAAACGGAAATTCGAATTTTCAAACTGCCACTGACACTAGTCACGTGACTCTAGAAGGCTTAAATTTTAGGCAAGTTCTAGTCTCACCAAGTACTATCGATTACCATACTTTTGAACCAAAAAATTTTTTTTGACTGTACGGTTTGACGTGGAATGCTCCATATATATATATATATATATATATATGTATACGTAATATTTTCATAACAATAGTATGGTTTAAATATGTTTTACCTGCAAGATTAATAAAATTGTGATGGATCATGAAATGATTATGATGTATAGATTCTAATTCATTTCATAAACACTTCCATTGGTCGATTTATACGAGACATAAGTATTGTACACAATTGAATGAGCTTACATCATAAATCTAGGTTCAAAACGATCAAACTGGCCTACGATTTTTTATCTAAGCTTGTATTAATTACGTTTCTTTTTCCTCCTATCGTGCGGAAAGATCGCGCCATTCGGAAGGATCGCACTTTTTCAAAATTGATTTTCGATATCGAATATCAAAGTAGTGATTTTTTATTGACTATTTAAATAAGTCGATGTGTCAGTTGCCAATGAGAGACAACTATTTCAATATTTAAGATCGATGGTCAATTTCGTCTAGTGCGATCCTTCCGAACAGGGCGATCGTTCCGCACGATAGAAAAAAAAAAAAAAAAAACGCAACCTATATTAATAAAGTCTTATACATTATGTTTTGGTTAGTAGCCAACTTGTAATTACCTTCAAAATTTTAGATTCTATTTAAACCTTGATAATTTCGTAAGATACTATTTTTCAAATAACATCTTAAAACTAACTTGAAAACTAATAAGGTTATCTAAAAGTTGCCTTCTACACATCGTTAACAAAGAAAGTTTTTTGTTATAAAGGTGGCTTAAGAATATAATTTGCTTACGTATTTTTTTTTTATTTATGTAACTGCTGAAAGATTAAGTGTGGATTTTTATTCGTTTCATAGATTCCAAATATTTTTCTGTACATTTTGGTAAATGATTAGAAGAAATGCGTATAAATTTGTATTAATTTATATACGTATATATATATATATGTATTTATATTCCTATAATATATACTGAATTCGGGAGGGGCTGAAGTAATGACCCTCCCCCACAGCCCCCCCCCCCCTGGACACCCGACATTTACTTTACGGCTATTTGTAACTATGCATAAATAAGATAAAATTCGTTTCTTTTTACCGTGAAATATGACCTTAAATAATTTTAGCTCGCTCCCTTTCACTTACCACCAAATTTTTTATTTGCCCCCTCAGAGCTTGCCAACGGTCCCTCCACTGCTCCCCCACAAAATAAGGAAAAATTATAACATTTTCTCATTAAGATGCGTTACTCATGCTCTATGTAAGGATACCTTCAAATTTTTCAAAACAGTATAAAAATACGATAAAGCCCCTCCACAACAGTCCCTCCGTGAAAAAAGGGAGAGCTACTTTCATTTTTCTTTTTATATAATACAAAAAACCTGTAATGTTGCAAGTCATTTTTCTGTAACCAAAATGCATCGAGTATACGTTGACTTGCTTTGCATTTTGTGTGTAAATGTCTGCATGTGTATGTTTAACCTTTTTTTCACTCGTAAAGTATAATTAACATTATATTGCTATTATTGTTTCAAATGTCATAATGATTTAACAAAGATATATTCATATTTTATTATTTCATTATTCTATATCATTGGAAAACTTCATCCCATACTATATTTTCTACTTCTGAAGAATTATCGAACTTATTCTGTATACAAATAAACCTAGGATTTTTACATCTAGATAATGCAACATACAATTAACCATAATAAATTAGTGGCTTTGTTAAGTACAAACCTAATCTATCAAAGCTTTGACCTTGTGAGTTGTTAATAGTAATAGAAAAAGCTTATTGCAAGGAAAATTGTTTCCTATATAAAACAAAAGGTAAAAAGGATAAAGTGCTGGTATTTAATGTTATACTTGAAATGAATACTTTATCCCAAATTTTCACACCTGTGATAATTTTAGCTTCAATGTTATATTCAAATAATTGAGTTATTCTAAGTCTTGTTTCGTTACATCATCCTTCTTCAATACACAGATTTCTAATCAACATCACAATAGCATTTATTTTAAAATGTATTTGGTGAGGAGGAAGACCTCCCGGTATAAAATTTAAATATTCCATCGGAAAATTTATATATATTTTATGATCACTTTTATCGACTTCCTTGTAAGCCGCATATTCTACACTATAATAAGTCACAGCTTTTCCGGGCATAAAATTTTATTATTAATATAATTCGTAAATTCATGGTTGGATGTTAAGATTTTACTATTTACTGAAAAATGATTGACTTTACTGAAAATTTTTGAACAAACATCTTCAGTTTCCCATTTTTTTGGAATTTTAAAAGATTTAATTTTTCCTTGTCCTATTTTGAATAGTAAAAATAAATACTTGATATCGACTGAACGCATATTAGTTTTCAGTTTTTAAATTTTGAATAAAGGCCACAGATTTTAGAATTTTATAGTTTTTTATACTGTAGTAATTTTATTTCCAGTTTTAACGATAGAAAGAATATGACGAAAATCACCAGCCAAAATCATTATTTTACCAACAAATGGAATATTAGTATTTTTTTATAAATCACTCAAAGTACGATCGACAATTTCTAACGCTTTTTTAGGTATCATTGAAGCTTCATCCCATATAATGAAATCGGCTTTACTCAATTTTTTTTTATCTGATCTCAATTCCACGATAACGCTTTCAGTAATATTCAAATCCAAAGGTAATCTAAAAGTTCTATGGCTGGTCATTTTTTTCGGAAGTATAATGGAGGCTATGCCTGTCCATGCCATGTATACAATTTTTTTGTCTAATGAAAGAAAATAATGAAATAATATTTTGTTCAAAAATGTTTTACTAAAAAATTTTTTATTAGAATCTACGATTTCTTGAAAAATATATCTTTGATCTTGATTTAGTTGATAGAAAAATGTTTCAAATAGTTTTCTGTTAAATGCGATTTTATTGTTATTGTCATTTATTTCTGACCTTACTGTTTTAGGTTCAGGCCAAAGTCTTTACATGATAAATTATCATAATTAAAAATTTTGTTTAGGTGCAAAAAAACATTATTATTACTGTATTCAGAAAAATCTTCCATGAAATATTTTTTAAATTTATACCAAATCATATTCCTTTGAACATTTTCTGACATTAGGAACCATGCAAAAATTTACATAGTTGAAATGGTAACATGACTGTATAAGCTTCTTCAAAATTTTTTTCAATATGAGAATCATGGCTTACTACCCCATGTTAATAGCAGTTTCTTTAAAAGTATCATGACGTATTACATTATATGTTTTTAAATCATCAAACGATAGTTTTCCCTCGACATTATTTACTATAAGCTTTAAATGAAATCTTTTTTGATCTTTTGGAGAAACAACATTTAATCTACTAATTACAACATTGTTCTTTACATATTTACGTTTTACCCAATTTTAAGATTGCTTTATATGCATGTAATATTCTAGAATGTTAAGATATTTTATAGATTTAGCAAAATCATCTTGTTGATTCAATTCAAACCAAGCTGTTGATGGCGTTTTTAAATAAATGGGGCTTCATTAATTCTGTTTTAATCGAAAATAATTCTTTGTTTATTTTCTATATCTACAGGTAAATGAAATACTGTATAGCTTCGACAGCAAAGAAGGTATGTGTTGAATTTGCTATGCTGCTTATATTGGACTTAAATAACGAGCACCTAAAAATTGCAAAATTTTATCACGTATATCACTACTATTTTATTCATTTATCAGTTTACAAAATGCTGTATCACTTCTCTTTTGAATTTAGTCAAAAATATATTGAATTATTTTGATTGGTGCACAATATCTAACATTTATGTGACAATTACATCTTATCAAGAAAAAATCTTTGTAAGGTAGAACCATAGAATTATCGACGGGAATCCTATCATTACCGTTATTAATTCTGTAAATATGATTTTTATGGACATTGTTAATTCTTTTGTGTTCTAGATATCCATTTTTTGTGAATATTGTTTGCAATGAAAATTTTTAAGGAATTTTTTTATGCATCATTTTTATTCTTATCAAAACAAGGTGTACTTTCTGAATGAGGCCCATGAAGCATATGTTTGATAACTAATCTTTGTAATTCTTTATTTTCGTATGGAATTTCAGCTGATATATATTCATCCATATGTTTTGGTAACAATAGCATACGACGTTATTGTAATGTTGTCAAAAGATGTGCATCAGACAAACCGAGTTTTTAAAAATTCTATGGTGTAAACGTATAAGATAACTTTGCCAACAATATCTTTATTGAAAACGTTATCCAAAATCAATTTTAATTTTGTGTGAAATAATCCAACAGTAATGTTAGGAATGTCATTTAGAGTTGGATTTTTTGGAAAATCTTAATATCTATTTTAACTCTCTTCATTTTGGATTACAAGTTATAGTTATAAACAAATCAGGTTTTCCATATTTTCTCATTATTGCCACAGCATCTCGATAATGCTGTTGCATATATCTAGGTCCACCAACATAAGTTGATGGAAAAATAAGGAAACTATTAATTTGTTCTTTTTTTTCATAATTATCAGAAATATATAAAGCACTGTTTATCATATGATCCAATAGTCCTTGGTAACATTCAAGACGTAAAACTTTTTGATTCTTTTTGATAATGTTTAAAAAAATTCATTCTATTACATTCAATAATAATATAGGCATGCAAGAAAAACTGCTAAGTTAGACTCCCTTCATATAGAAGAGGATTAAAGTTTATGGAGTTTGGTCTGTAAGATAGGCAATATAAATAATAATGTAAAAGAACAGTTCTTCATTTACGTTTTTCGTACTTTTTTTATAATGAGTGCTTCAAACTAAATCTCCTGATGGAGACATAAGTGGGAACCCTATTGGATCTACGAATTATGATAATTTATATAAGTAAGTATTGGAAGGTACACTATCTGGTAAATCCTTAAGATAAACTCAGAAGTCATAATTTTTGACTATTCCTGAATCTGATACAATAATAGAAGTACACTCTAATACTGTTTGTTGTATGTATTAACAATACTATTATTTTTGCGATTAAAAAACATTTTGTAATTTAGTAAATTATTAATATTTGCAATTAGATGGAAAGACGTATGATTTTGTGTAATTGGATTTTTACTCAAAATTTGAGTTAAAAGAACAATTGGCTCTTTCACTAAATTTTTATTGATTTCCAGCCTTTTTTTTTATTGAATAGATGATGATCCTCATTTTTTTTTAATTAAAGTATTAGGTGTAATATGACATACTTGAACTTGAATTTGCAAATTTCAAATATTTTTTTTCTTTTCTTATGTATCACATTTGCATTAAATGTAGCAAAACAAAATGAGTTATTGTAGTATCTTATTAAATGTCTGAAATTTTAGTCGTTAAGAAACAATTTTTTAAAGTTATCATTGAATTTTTTTAAAGAAGGTAAAAGTATTTTTCCTTTTTGACAGCAATTTAGCATTCTCTCATCCTTTCAAAAAATAGCAGAACAAAAATAGCATTGGAAATTCATTTTACTAATATAATTAAGGCATTTAATATTAGTATCTAAATTTTTATCATTTACACTGAAAATTGATCTAGTTCTTAATCTTTTTTGAGATACTTTCAAAATAGATGTATAATTTTTTTTGAGATTTTTTTGATGTCCTGTTATATACCTCTTTGATTTCATTCGTTACATTATATTTATTGAAATCAATAATGTCATAATGTCCACTATGTAGTGGACTATTGAATAATAAATTCAGCTGTACATTACTTTCTGGATTGCCAAAGTCTATATGTTGATTTTGATCATTTTTCATACTATTTACATGAACATTACAAATATCTACAGAACTTTTTATTTCAATGTCAGTTCCATACACACCATTTGATATTTTTCAAAAGTTATTTTACAAAAATATTGCATTGGCGCACCTCGATACATTACAGGAATGCTTCCCCAACAATTATTTTCCCCCTCCTAACTACCCCCTCCACCTTATCGTGCGTCTGGATACTAAAGCACGAACAAAAATGTTTAATTGCAACGTTGGGCAGAAGACCCTAAAGTGTATCAGAAACAACTTGTAGAAGGGTAAAAATAACTGACAGGAGAAAAATTGGGACTAGCTTGACTGACTGACATCCTATCTAAGGCCACAGCAACGCAATGAAAAGTGCGCAAGTTACAGCCTGACAATTGATAACCTGATATGAGACTGCGTATATATTCACGTGTTTATGGATGTATATGTTCATCACATACGTGCAACCAAATATACTTGATGGTTTCCTAAAATAACAATAATTATGGGATTAATTGTAGAATCAGTCATATGAAGTTGAACGTAATCTTAAATCACTGACGTCCAAGCACTTGCAGTGTGGTAATAAATATACTATTCTTGAGTAAACATTAGTCTACTAAGACAGAATAATTCTTAAAGATGTTAGTCAGGGTCTTTTAGACAATCTGATTAACTTCTTCGTTGATGTCATTTTTCATTAGTTCATGGTTGAGATTTACTATACATACTTACTTTTTTGGGGGTTAGTTGTAGAAAGTTAAATGAATGTAAGATAAATTTTTTTTAAAATCAATAAGTTGTAGAAACAGATTAACATATTTATTAATTTTAAATAATTTTTGAAATAAAAATTGTTTGGAAGGACCTCAAAAAAATTTAACAGAAAAAAAAATTTGAAAATTTTCGTAACGCAGCGTTGTGCAGAAGACCATCAAATATATCAGAAACGGCTTGTAAAAGTATAAAGCATTTACTCAAGGAAAAAACTTGGGCACAGCTTGGCTAGGTGACTGGTTACTTAAGGCGGCAGCCAAGCACTGAACCGTTCGAAAGTTTCATTCTGAAAATGATTAACTTAACCTAAGACTATGCAATTATTTATGTGTTTATGCTTACGTAATAAAATCATCTTATCTTTAATCAGACGTTGAAAAGATAACCCTCATCAAACTTTACCTCTATGGCTTGTAATAGAGAAATTGACTAGCACTGGATAGGCAAAAGAGAAGTTTTATGGACTACTGCTCTACTGAAGAGGACTAGGTCATAACACTTATAACAGAGTTTGGTGACAACCGTGGGATAACTAGAGATTATCCTCTAGAAGATGCCTAAAGGCCATCTCATGAAAGTAAATAGTGTTCTCAACGTGTAAAACTTACAATTATCTTAGAGAGTTAAACTTGATAATTATAAAAGTGTAATAAATAAAAATAAGCAACTGGTCAGTCGTTCTAAGAATTATTTTAAGAATTAATTAAACTTATAAAGAATTAAAGAAATAAATTATTTAGACCTTATAATGATATACATCAAAACAAATGAATTAAGCTATAAAATATATATATTTCTTTATATATATATTCAAGAACTCTATATTTATATTCAACAATCTCTTGCAAAATATGTCTATACTAAGAATAAGATAACTTTATTTAAAA